>JBBPCS010000023.1:7237133-7257941 GCA_037974645.1 Hollardia meadi
TCTTCTTTAATCTTTAACCCCCCCCCCCCCCCCCCCCCAAAAAAATGTATGAAAGTTAATTTGTTGAAGAATTTCTAGATTTCATTACCAAACATGCGATATTAGCAATGTCAGTAATACAATTACTCAAGTAATAATTTTTGCTATAAACTACAATACTAGTCTTAACTTTAACTAATCCTGTGATGGTCACAAAAGTTTATTGCTTTTAACCTTTTGTGCTTCTTCCAGAAAAGTCAGAATTCAAAGTCCCCAGTTGGATTGCCCCAACTCATTCTCTCGCTCTTGTTCAGCTAAGGAATTGTGCAGTTGACTTATCTTAAGACAAAGCCTTGCTTATGTAAGGCCTTTCACTCAATGTGGAGACATCACCAAGAAGCCAAATACCATGAGTGTCATAACAACTGTGTTGATTAAAAACAGACCATATCATAAGGTCAATTGGCTTTTAATAATTACAGACTACCATTTAAAAAAAATATAATCATGAATTTGCATTTCTGCTTAATGTCAGAAAACCTGTTTGTTTGTTTTTTGTTTAAACTGAAAATATATGTTTCCATGACAAATGATTATGTAATTAAGTAGGATACAAGTCTACTACCCTCTGTGTTCCCTCTCCTTCCTGATCCTCTGCCACAGATCAGAGATAATGCAGCCACTCCCACAAAGAGGGAACCTTGTTTGGCATGTTCTGCAGACACTCAAAAGTCGAGTGAACTTCCACATTGCAAATAGTTAATTTTTGAACCATAGAATGCAAGCATTCAGCTTTAGAGAACCTGCATACCAAAAAGGCACATTACATTACATCAGAGAATGTGCACTGGAGGCTTCAAGTTTCCACGTCACACTTGTGCATGCTGAATTTTGGACCAGGACTGGCTTCCAAACTATTTGCGATGTCACAAAACATTCTCGTAGGCCTGCCTCTTAAAATCATATTTTCAGTGTGCACAGAGAAAATTTACGCTCTCAGCAATGAATGTGAAAACAGCGCGTCAGACTCTGCACATACATCATTCTACACAGTGAAGCTCAAACAGTCAACTGTAGGAACAGGAAGAAAAGCACATTTTTCACTGGGGGGGGGGGGGAGGGGGGTGCTTTAAATTAATTTTCTAAATTAAGTTCTATGTGCTACTGCTATCTTAGCCTGGACATAATACTGTGATCAATATCGTGTCAATCTCAGTTACTAGTTTTTCTGGTTAAATGAAGTTATATAAGAAGCGTATGTCCAACACAGTATGCTTTTTCACTGCATTATAACCACAAAAGAGGAAAGTGACAGTGAGGGGGAGGATTGGCCTTGCTCACCCACATGAAGATGAGCCTTGCACTTCCTAAGCTTGGCTTTTACTAAAGAGAATGTGCTGCTGCAAAACAACTTGGATTAAACAATTGTAATTACAAACCTTTAGTTGTATTTAATAAAATGCTTGATTCTAGTTAATCTGGTTTGCTAAAAGTTGATTTTTTGGGGGGGTTTAAGACTTGGGTGAAAGGAATTCCCAGGCTGCATTCTCAAAACAATATGTGTACAGGAGTACACAAAAATCAAACTCGCTTCCCCTTCATAAATGGCCGAGCTCAGGTCCATATATCTCAGTTGATACCGGATCATCATTAATTACTGCCACCCACACAATAGTGTAACAGTGAACCATTTGGTTTGTGTTGTCCTGGCATTTACAGCGTAATGCTCCCTTCCCACTGATCAACTTATCATACCAATCCACATTTTCTTTATTCCCAGAACCACATTTTATGACAGGTAGGCTTAGCGGTGAGAGAGAGAAAACAGAAAGTAACCCATATCACAGATTAATCATTACAACATCCATTGTGTCTGTGAATGAGTCTATAAACAGTTTTGTAGTTTGGAAACTGCACCTTTTGTTTCTCTACATGAAACAACTCAACCAGAACTAGGAAGCCTGGATGCAAAAGCATTCAGCTTCATTCAGCTTAAGAGAACCTGCGAAGCCACTACGTCACACTCGGCACTCATTCACACTTAACATGTTAAACAAAGAATGACAGCTACCCCAGCAAAATCCCACCACCTGCAACACTCTCACACACCCAGCCTGGCCCCCTTTCTCATTTGGCTTGCAAACCTCCGGAGACAAAAGATAAGATATTTACATACCAGTCAGCCTGCCTTTTTTAAGAGCTCGTGTTACGTAAGTCATTCTGTGTGCCTGCATGTACATGAAGAAGATACTTCATAACTTTGTCACTTCATAAGTAGAGCAGTTACTATGTCCTATTGCCATTCTGAATACCTGTCCAGCTTTATAAAAGAATCACTGTCAAGAATAAATTCTTTCCCACACAGTGGCCTCTTGACACGGCTGGGACCTGGCACACATTAGAAAAATTGTGCCTTAAATGCAACATGTACGAGCAACTCAGATAATGTTGCACAGTTCCTGTTTAACCACACTGTTCACAAGTGTTAACAAAAGATCACAACCGAGCTAGGTTGTAGTGTTGGGTGTTTGCCAAGTTGTTGCTAGAAGTACATGAAAACAAGTAAAATACTTTAAAATGTAAATCAAACAGTTATGCCTTTTGTAAACTGAAATTCTGACACTGGGTACATTTAAAAAACCCTCAGAGTCATGATGTGACATAACTGGCTCATACATTTCCCAAGCAGCCTGCTTAGGACGCTGTGTAAAACATAAAAAGCAGAATGTGATCATTTGCTAATCCTTTTTTGATTGAAAACAGCATCCAGACAAATATATTGAATGTTTTATCTGTTTATACTAAATTTAATGCCAGCAACACTTTTCAAACATGTTGCGACAGGGCTACAAAAGACTGGCAAAGTTATGGAATGCCGAAAAACATCTGTTTGTAACATTCCACAGGTAAACAGGTTTATTAGTTACAGATGATCGTATCATGATTGGGTATGAAGGAGGCATCCTTTGCTCAGTCGTTCACAAGCAAGGATGGGGCGAGGTTCACCACTTTGTGAAACACATGATTGTATAAAGGATATTACTACATGGGCTCGAGAACACTTTGTAAAACCGTTGTCAGCAAACACATTTTTGTTTGCAAACGGATTAATTATTTTTTACTTATGTTTTACACAGTGTCTCAACATTGTTGGAAATGGAGCTGTAGTTTAAATTCTGTTTGGTAATGTTAGGAAAGGATTAACAGATGCGACCATTGTCATCATTCATGTCAAATCACTTCATGGATTGGGGCAAGAGATTATCACAGTAATAGAGATCATCTAATTTTGTTTGATTTGTATCTTTACAAGAGGAGTTATTAAACTCACTCCAACATGTTTCAAATTAGACCAAATTAGGAACAAAAAGATGTGCTGTGCAATGTAGTGCGGTAAGTCACTGCAGGAGGATGCTTTCACAAGAGTTCCATGTCACCTTTAACATGCGAGTCTGCTCATTTGGTTATGTAGTCAAGAATTTTGGTGACACAGATGATAAGTAGTGCAAATCCAAGCTGCGACTGTCTCCAAAATATCATTGTGTAGCCCTCTACTGTGCATTCAATAATTTAACGATTATATAAACTTGTTTGACTAGTTAGCCTGATCTGAGTTGGACGAGGACAGGGCTTAATGGAGAATGCCAGCTGGACTATTCTCAGCATGGCCACATTTAATGCCTGCACAATCACAAAGATGTGGCACGTACAGTAATACACTCACTGCCGATCTA
The DNA here is from genome assembly GCA_037974645.1 of Hollardia meadi. Classification (NCBI taxonomy): domain Eukaryota; kingdom Metazoa; phylum Chordata; class Actinopteri; order Tetraodontiformes; family Triacanthodidae; genus Hollardia; species Hollardia meadi. The sequence goes on from JBBPCS010000023.1 coordinate 7,240,847, forward strand.
TAGTGTGTATCTGCTTTGCTCAACAGGTGGATAGAAATGGACCACTGAAATGCTACAACAAATAAATGCCACGATTAATTACTCACCTGACACTCCATTTTCAACAACCTGACTGTCTGGTGTAGGTGAACTTGGTTTTTCAGTCCAACTTTCTCCAACGAGACACAAGCAAAATATCCCCAAGGTCACCAATTTGTTGAACTCCATGACTGGTGTATACTGGAGAGAAGATAGCAGATACCCTTTAAAATCCAGATAATTCCAGCATAACGAATTGGCAGTATTTTTGTCTAAGTTAATCAATTGAACTTCGCTCATAATTAAAACAATGTAGCTACTTAGTCTTTTAAGAGCATGTGACATTTTTAGCAAGAAGAGGATACGACATTAATCATTACAAGAGCACACCAAGAAATACATTTAGTTACATAAAGATTCCCTGTAGTAACTTAATTGCAGACACATGCCATTACTTCTCATTGGGTGTCTCTTCTTCCTGAATGAATGAATGTACACTTTCGTTAGCTTGCTGAGACCTGGCTTTAGCTAAGGAAGCCTTTAAACCCGTATTGAGTCGGTTTAGCTGTGCTTTGAGGTTCTTTACGGCATGTCTGCAAACACAGGAGAAAAAAATAATAAGATTAGCAAAAGTCTGGTACCTGGGCGTCTGGTGGCTGTTAAGTCTGACAAGCCCCGATTAGCTAGCTAAACACCCCTCGGCTAACTAGGAAATGTAGTGAAATAAAAGGGGGAGTAACATTACAGAGCCTTCACACTAACGCTTCCGTGTTTTCCAGCTTATGTTGGTGTCGGCTGACTGCATTTTCCACATAAGTCAACGTTGACGTTTAGCTAGCTACACTGCATCGCAAGTCACACAAGGGACGTCAATAAAGAGCAACTCTAGTTTTAGCTAGGATAGATGGCAATGTTACTACAACAATGTAATGTAAAATAATAACACAAATAAATAAAGTTACCCGTCATGTATCAGAGCCAGCAGATCAGTAGTTTCAGCCCTGTGTTAACATTGCAGCAGACGCCTGATCACCTGGAGTCGAAGCACAGCGAACTCCGCCTCTTGTTAGAAAAGGTCTCGGTCTTTCCCTCGACCGACTGAACCGAAAAAGCCGCAGAATGTGGACAGACAGTGGGCTTGTCTTCCTCTACACCACAGGGTCCCTGGTTATCGCGCCCCCTAACGTCTGGAGTCTATACCGGCTATCGCGTCGAGTAAATTACTGAAGTGCGACATCTAGCGGATTGTTTAAGCTCCCACACTTGGACGCAAGATTCTGTAGATGTGATACATGACAATTAAATTAAATCTTCTTGCGGTATGTGGACTGCCTGTCATCAGGGCTGGGCAATAATGTGCTTTTTCCACACAAGAGCTTTAAACATGTCAAAGTAGTAAAAACACAGGTGTGAAAAATAAAATTAATGTTGGCTGACTAACATGATAATATGGTCATATGAGATACTATTTAACATGACAGCAGTATCATGTTATATAGTATCTCAATGAGATACTAAAAACTTACAAATTATAGCCATTGAAGGTTTTGTTTGACATATTTGGAGAGCTTGGTCTGATGTGAAATAATCAAAATGATGTGAAGGCAGTATACTTTGTTTCAATGCCATGTGATTTTGCACTATTCTTATCAATAATGCAACTATGTTACCATACCACACCTTAATTGACCCAAACACAATGTATACTTAATGTACACTAGCGAGTGCAACAGTCTTGCAGCCAAAATGAGCCTTCTTGCTAGTGCTAGTGCTTGCACAAACTTGCATCATCAGGGTAGGAATGTGGCGGAGAGAATGACTTTGCAAATTTGTTATGTTGTCATAGCACACACTTATATCTGAACATCATATTTTGAGTAGACTTACCTTAATATTTCATAAGGATGGACAGATGGACAGTGGTGCATAAAGCAAGATAGTATAAGTATAATATACTTATAATACTTGAAGAACTGTCACTTTACTTTGGCACATGAACCGTATGACCACATACATTTTGTGCACTGTACAAAAGTTGAAATTTCACATTACATAAAATATTGTATAATACTGATTTCAAAATAGTTGGCACACTGTGTAAAGCATAAATAAAAGAGAACGTGATAATTTGCTCATCTTTTTTTCTTTTCTTTTTTTTGTTTTTACATATACAGTATTTCATGGTTTACCTCATGAACTTCATTGATTTCAAACAATTTTGACAGGGCAAAAAAATGACTGGGAAAGTTGTAGATTGAAAGAATTTCATTTTTAAAACCTCAACAATTAGTGTCCTCAGTTCCCAAATGCTTACTGAGCGTTTTTAAAAGAAAAGGTGATTTAACAAAGTGGTAAATATGCCTCTGTACCAACGTTTTTGGCATGTGTTTCAATCATGAGTATGTATTTAAAAATAATTTTAAAAAAAAATTGAATATAGGTTGATAAAGATTTGCAAATAATTGTATACTGTTTTTATCTTTACATTTTACACAGCATCGTCTTTGGAAGTAGGGTTGTATGTGGGTGAAGGGATTCACGAATAAGGCACAAAAAAAAGCACTTACAACTGAAAGGACCATTTGCATATTTTTTTTGTTTTGTTCAAACTGACATCAGCTACTAAGTACTCAGAATCCATTATCATGGAAATATATGAAAAAGGCCATCATCCCACTCTTCCTCTTGAACAGGATCAAGGCCATTGTGATCAGGTGGTTGGATGGTCGTACGTTTAGGACTTCAGTTGAGCACTCGAGTTTCCAGTCAGAAGACTTTATCTTCAGAGGAGGATATTACCATGATCTCCCGGCTCCTGAAGTCCCACACTGCTGTGAGATGGAAGGCCATGTTGGAGAAGACCACTAGATACTCAAACAGGGCAAAAAGTGTATAACCTGTGAAGAGAAGAAATTAGGAAATTAATGACATACAGTATGTTAAGCACAGTAAAAAAAACCTTACAGACTGTACAAAAAGACCAAGCTGATTTAATACTTACTCCCTGACTCACAGTACATGTTGTGTTTCCAATAAAAGAATCCGGCAAAAGCACAGAAAGATACGTTTAGAAGTAAGAAACGCACTTTCCAATGGTGAGACTTGGCGTCCTATTCAGGAGAAGAAAAAAAAACAAGAGTAATACTAAACTGGATGGAAATACTGCAAATGAAACGATCTCTGTCTGCTCTGTGTGTGATTTGGCATTTCTCACCTCAGAACTTAATGAATACTTCTTAATACTCTTCCATAAACGGCAGGTTATCAGCATGTAGATAATTGAACTGATAATGAAAAGGACAAAACCCTCCTTATGTACAACTGAAGAGCAAAAAAAAAAAAATACAAAGAGGGAAATTTGTTCAGAAAGGACAGAAAATTGCAATAATTAATTGCCAGAAGAAAGCTAAACTTTATCAATGCATCAACCTGCCTGTGACACTGATGCAACACTGATGCAACACTACTACTACTACTAAGGTTCTTTATTTTCCTGAATAGATGATGCAGAGTTTGGAAAAGGAATTAGGCTTTATTTCCATTTTTCATAAACTATTAAAACATGTAATCATCTTAACGTTGCATTTAAAAGCACAAAAAAAACACTCCAATAAAAGGATTTACTCACAATATGTTTCACTGGATGATACATATGTGAGGAGCAGGAGGCCAAGGTTCTCAGAAATAGAAAAGGCCAGGCTCAAGCAGCTGAGCGGACTCTCAGGGAACCTGGAGGCGAAACGTGCCTTGTAAAATCGGAAGTAGGTGAAAGCCACCAGGAACCTCGGTGCTGAGTGCAGTCCGATGCAGAACCGCCATATGTGGGACTCTGGACTTAGACTTATTGAGGCGCTGATAGATGGCAGGTAATTAGGAACCTGGAAAAAACACAGTAACGATTCAGTATAGTTTTGTGCCATCAAAACAAAAACATTGAAAAAAGGACATTACCTGGCAGTGTGTACCAGTGGAGTCCTCAAAATGAAAAACAGAGGATATGAAGACACAAGTTATTAGTCCGAACAGTGGCAGACACACAGTAACCAGAATACAGGTGGTGAACGACACCCTGATGACCAGGGGCCTCTCATGGCCAAAGATATTTGAGCCTTGTAGCATCTTGATCTGAAATAGTGGAAAAGGTCTGATTTAAGAAACATTTTAACATTATCTTGCAAGGGTGATCACACACTGACAAATGTAGACTAATGTATGTAGCATGAATGATTTTCTCAAAGACAACATATATATAGAGATTGGTCATTTAAAAAAAAATTTTTTTTGAGGGGGTCGTCATGCATGCATTCACTGAACATCCAAAGCCTGAGAAACGAAATCAACCTACCTCCACTAGGTGTACTGTTAGTGTTCACCAACAATAGCTACCACAAACCCACTTGGCTTATCAATAATCAAGCTCATTATGCAGGATTGACCCGAATATTCCGGATAACTAGCCTACAACATTGTGCTAAAGAAGAAAAAAAAAAGCTGGGGATCATCCTGCCGTTTTATATTCCTGCGACACATTCTATTTGCATCCACGGACATTTTCAGCTGAATGCCACCAAAAGATGACAATGGGAGCGCGGGTGAAGCATCTTCCTTGTGCGACAGGAGGAAAATACAGCAGCCCACATGAACAACATCAGCACCCGGAAGAGAAAGTGAGCGCAGGGGAGCGCTGAGGGTTTGGGCGGAGCCGCCTATCAGAAAGATAATGTAAGCTACAGATCACAGTGTCTCATGTTATCTCATGGTAATTAATGCAGCCTATAAAAGGTGGCTCTTAATAACAATATGGCGCAAATGTAAACCAAGAGGCGAACTGAACCCCAAATTGCTCCCCGATGCTGCGCCATCGGTGTGTGAGTGCATGCGTGAATGGTTACCGCTCCTGATGCAAGGTGGTCACTGCCACCAGTGTATGAATGGGTGAATGCTGACTTGTGGTGTAAAGCGCCTTATAAAATGCAGTCCATTTATGTACATGTGTAACTTGCAGTGCTGTGTGTACGGGGTTAACGTGTGGCTGCTGCCCCGCCTCTAATCTCTGTCATCATCATCAGCGCGTTTGATGGCATTGTGCGGCTCACAAACGCATTCCAGCTGCTCTCCCTATGAGACCGATTTTGTTTGTCTTCTCGGTTTTGTGATTGTTTTTTTTTATGTTTAGTGAATGAAACTTGTTGGGTACACAGTAGCTCCGATGGTCTTTGGATCGAAATAGTTACTTTCAGCAAGATGAAACGATGGAGAATTCAAACTTTATTTCTCTTGGTTCTGTGTGTCAGTATTTTGCCAAGTAAGTTTCTATTTAATTTGCATCGTGTGATCTAAAATGTTGACTTAATACACTGGTAGTTCTTTTTTGTTTGCCTGTGCCAGCAAAGATTATAACAATCGCAGAAAACATTGTCTTTATAGGTTTTTAGGCTATTTCATTTTATTAATTGTTATTGTTTCAGTATTTTATGGATGATCCATTTCTTCTCATATTCCCAACCCTCTTCCAGGCGACTTGTTGTTGTGGGATTTGCTGTCATCATAATCCCACAGTCCTTCTTTGTATCAGAGGCTTTATTGAAACAGTGTTTTAAGGTTAACATCTGGCAAGTCCAAATCTATTGCTGGGACTGAAAACATAATATAAATTGTCATGTTTCCATTTGTAAAACTATTCACACATGTCCTCTGTGACCTTTAAATTCTGAATACACAGGTGGCATAAATAATTTCCTGATAAATCATGAAAAATATATATCTGAATGAATTAATGAATGCTCTCATGTTGAATAAATATTTTTAACATTACTGTTTTCACAGCACAGGAATGTTTAATCCCTGTTCCCGACTCATTTTGATACTCATATGTTGTTTGTCCAAAGGTTAAGCGTTCAATATACAACATGCACAGTCTGAACAGAGAAAGTCGCCACTGGTACATTATGGCAGATTTGCCTGATCTCTTTATAGAAGAACAATCCTGACATTCCCACTGTCGCCTTCCACCATCTGTCATGCTTTCACATTTTCCTCATGTTCTCCCTTAGCATCCACATTGCTGCATTTGCTCTGAATGTCCAGAAAATGGATTAATCAAAACTTCAGAGTCCTTTTAACCAAATACTTAAAATGTATTACTGACTGAAAAATAAATATAGAAAATGTAATGTGGCATAATCAACTGGAATATGTATGTGACTACACTAACTGTGCCTCTTCCTGTCTTAGCCTGTTGGTGTGCTCATGGGAAATACGCTCAGAAGCTCCTGAATGATTTATTCACCAACTATACTAGCGCGCTGAGGCCTGTGGAGGACACAAACAACATACTGAACGTGACCCTGCAGGTTACACTGTCACAAATTATCGACATGGTAAAACAACACGTGCACACAAGTCACCACTAAGACTGTATGTGTGAAAAGAATCTGTGCAGAAACCCAAGCAGTAGCATCAAATCAGTGACGCCATCTTTATATCTCATCATATGTCCATTTACCTGTAATATGTCTACAGAAGCTCTAAAAGGCAAGTGAGAAAAAAAAATCTGGTGAACCATTTTCTAAATGGTTTTCTGTAATGTTTATAACTACAGTTTAACTACTACTACTACTGTACAGCTATGTAACGTTACCGTCATGTCTTTCTTTTGGCTAGAAATGTTTTTTTAATCTGCTAATTCTGATGGCAGATTAGCACTGATTAAAACACATTTCTAGCCAATATACTATATGCACCATGTATTTAGAGTGCATGTAGAAATCAAGACGTACCTGGAAGAAAACATGAAATCGTTCAGTCCTATTTAGAACATGAGGTAGTGGTGCACTTCAGCCTCTTGTGGCTAAAATTAGTATTACAACAACAAACACTTTAAAAAAGAAAAGAAAAAGAAAAACATTTGTTTTTCACCTGTTACAGAGATGACAAAAAATAAGGAACTTAGAAAGATTTTCCTGCCCAAACCTCTTTTTTTAAAAACTGTTTTTAAGTCATAAACACAGGAGAGAAAACTGTTTAGATAAGACTTAGAAAATTGATCACCAGAGTTTTTTGCTCACTTGCCTCTCAGGGCTTCCGTATATGTTCCCGGTTGATGACAATTATTTTCTATAATTTTCAATTTATTTTTTTTTTACAGGATGAGCGAAACCAAATTTTGACTGCATATTTATGGATACGGCAAGTGTGGGTTGATGCACACCTCAAATGGAATAAAGATGATTACGATGGACTCGATACCATCCGCATACCTAGTAGTTATGTATGGAGACCTGATATAGTCCTATATAACAAGTAGGTCGGACTGGTATTGGGTTAACCATTCAATTATTAGCCCTGTGTGGCTCCTGTTGGTCAGTATAAAAGGCACAAGCTGAACATTCCTTGAAGCCATTATTCATAGGAGTGTCCAGGCCTCTGTCTGCTTTTTATAAACCATTTAATATAATAACCCAGATAGAATAACATATATTAAAATGTTTACAATTAAAAAGAAGAGGCACCACTTTTCAGCCAAGCCGCCAGAATAAAATTGTACGTTTCTGCAAACCATGGATATAGTGAGTTTGTACTGTACATTTCAGAGGCATCATATCAACATTTGTACAATATGTGTCATACTATATTCACATTTCACGTCAACCCAGTCTCCAATATCCCTTTTAGGAGAAAGAGGAAGAGGAAGGAGGAATAGATGTGAGGCCTGGGAGCAAGGATTCCTTGAGATGCCTCTGGTGACATTACAGTGATGTTAACAGCTCATACCATGTACAAATGCTAACACATGTAAACACAAACACATACTGGAAAGGTTTAAAATGCAGACAAAACAGTGAGGAAAGAGTACAACTCTTCTAACTGTTGACTCTTCCCTCAGTAGCTTTACTTGTGCCTTTGTATTCTGATCAAGTTTCTTCCTCAAATCACTCTCCACCTACTATCTGCTCTGCAATGATGCTTGCAAGGTCTTCAAAACATCTCTTTGCTCTCGGTGTGAACGTGAACACAGTTGTTCTCATTTCTTTGTCATTTAGCGCCGATGACCATTTCACTGGCCCCATGGACACCAATGTGGTGATCCGGCACGACGGCCAGATAATGTGGGATTCCCCAGCCATCACCAAGAGTTCCTGCAAAGTGGACGTGTCTTTCTTCCCCTTCGATGCTCAGCAGTGCAGGTTCACGTACGGCTCCTGGACCTACAACGGTAACCAGCTGGACATCCTGAACGCCTTGGAGAGTGCAGACCTGGCTGACCTGGTGGAAAATGTAGAGTGGGAGATTCTGGGTATGCCGGCTAAGAAGAACATTATTCTGTATGGCTGCTGCGCTGACCCTTACCCCGATGTGACCTACACACTGAAACTAAAGAGAAGAGCATCCTTTTATGTCTTCAACTTGCTCATACCATGTGTTATGATCTCTTTCCTGGCTCCGCTGGGCTTCTACCTGCCTGCGGACTCTGGAGAGAAGGTGTCTTTGGGCGTCACCGTGATGCTGGCACTCACTGTCTTTCAGCTTTTGGTTGCAGAGATCATGCCCCCCTCCGAGAATGTGCCACTTATTGGTAAAGGCAATAAAATGGGTTCAAATCCCAACATGTGTCATGACTGTGCGATTGAACTCTATGTTGACTTCCCCTTCTGCTTTTCTTCTACAGGAAAGTATTACATTGCGACGATGACCATGATCACTGCCTCCACTGCCCTGACCATCTTCATCATGAACATACACCACTGTGGCCCAGATGCCAAGCCTGTTCCCAAGTGGGCCAAGAAAGTCATTCTGCAGTACATGGCCAGAATGTGTTTTGTTTATGAAGTCGGGGAGAACTGCATGTCACCACAGCCGGAGAAACAGGAGCCTGCAATTGTGAAGAACAACAACTGCACCATGAACGGTCAGGCGGGAACATGCAGGGAGGACTGTATCTTCAAAATGGAGAAGGGACAAGAGACAGCAGGCTCCACCACCGCAGATGAGAGGGAGGACATGGATCAGATGATGAGTCCAATAGGCTCAATGGGGAAGAATCCTACCAATCACTACAGCACTTGGAAGAACGGCATGTTCATGAGCATGGACTGTGGCGATTCGGTGGATCAAAGGAGATGCAGGAAGGGAGGTGTAAGCGACGGAGAGAGAAAAGACAGAGAGGTCTCCTGCAGCGCCCAGAGCAACGAGAGGCAGCTGCTCCATAACATCGAGTACATAGCTAACTGTTACAGAGATCAGAGGGCCACGCAGAAAAGGACCGGGGAGTGGAAGAAAGTCGCCAAAGTTTTAGACCGATTCTTCATGTGGATATTTTTCATAATGGTTTTCTTCATGAGCCTCCTCATTATGGGAAAAGCCATATAACTGCATGAGAATGCGGTCTTTATGACAGTGTACATAACATAGAGTTTATAACATGTACATGTGCAGTCATACATTTTATCCAATAATTTAATGAACATTCTGATTGCTTTTTTCTTAACCTTTTAGAAATGATCCATGTTGGAGGCCATATCATCTCCCACCACATTGCAGTACTATAAGTAGAATTAGATCTTTGATAAACTTCTTGTTTATGGGTGTTGTTGACTTACTTGCATTCCTCCACTTCCGTCCCACTGCTGTGTGAAAAGTTACAAAGCAAATTACATTTTTATACAGATGGTATTTCCACAATTTTGTGCTTTTATTTTAGATAAATAAAATATTGATTTGCACAGCAATATTTATTTGTTTGTATCTTAAATACTAAGTCAAGGGATTCACAATGGTAATTGTGACAAAAGTGACAATCGAGTATGATATCCATTGCTGATTCACAAATTTCAAACAGTTTTTTTTGTCTCGTACATATATTGTGTCTCAGAAACAGAGTAAAGGTGCACAGGTCAAAAACTTAAATATAATATGAAAAAAGAAATCCACACTATGAGCATTAAGTGCAATGTATATGTGTAATAGTATGGAGGTGGAAAATGTAATTTTACTATCATGATATTAATCAGTTAATCAAGAGAGAATCGCAACTTTATAGTCAATATGTTAGGAAATACAACCAGGCAAGGTTCTGTAGGCTACATAAAATGAGAGCAAGAGAAAACATCATCTCAGTGTAACTCACATGGATTATCTGTTAAATCCCCCGGATCACCAACATTTGCTCGGGTCTTGATGTGTATTATCCCTGTTCTTCATGTTGCAAAATGAACCCTGACTCTTTAATCTCCACCAAAAGGAAAAGCAGAATCCTTATAAGCACCATGTTTTGAATCAGTTTTGATTTGGAAAAAAACTATTTGACCAATGTGTACTGTCAAGTTCAGAGAACTGCTTTCAGCCAGAATGAAACGGAGGTCACGAGACCACGGGACATGTTGGGAACACTGGTTGACCTTTTATCAAGATATCAAACCCATGTGGACCAAAAGACAGACTGTATTTCTCAAAATGTTCAGTAAATTTCTGCTTACTATGATATGTAGCCTATATCTGGCCTAATTTGATAGAATTTCACATAAAGAGTTGGCAGTCAGTTTTTACTTTTACATGTTTTCTTTATTACATGTAACAAATGTCAAATCTCCATATGCAAGTTTAGGATTTTGTCATTCAATGAAAATAGTCAAATTAAGTTTTAAAAAGTAAATAAATATATATCAATATATAATAGGTCAAAGGACAAACAATAACATAAAAAACAAACAGCTGTTAATTTAAACTGATGCCAAAAACATACTATGGAGCTTTAGGACCAAAGAATGTATGTTTGATGGGTATTGTTAAAAGCTTATGGAATTGTATGCACAATGTTACATGCACAATAAGTTAAGGTCGTTAAATAGTGTTGTTGTACTGCAGTAAAACAACGTATTTACAGCTTATCCTGAATTCTAAGTATAGTCTTAGTGTTATAAGCTTTTAACAAATACACTAGATGAAATATTACAAAACCTGCAACTCAGTCAAAAAAAACATGAATATACTAATTATATGCTCCTATATATTATAAGCTCACTATTAAATTCATTACTAGAGCAACAGAAATTGTGATTTTAGTGATTTTCATAAACTTTGCAATAATCATAATTGGTAACAAAATACAATGCTTTTCTTGCATTAAGACTCATGTTTGTAGAGAGCTTGTTATTGGGGTACAGTGCATAAGAGACAGCAGTGTAGACCCTCATTCTATTGTTTTAATGTTTTATCATGAAAAACTGCTGTGTCGAATTTAAAAATGTCACCTGCAAATCAGAGGAAGTGCTAATTTATCCATAAACAACACAAAATTTGGCCTTGTGTTTCCTTGCCTGTTTACTAGTTTTTAAGGTATTGAAGCAAATACAAATTCCATATACTTTTAGAGTATAAGGAACTGCAACTTAAATGAAAATGTAATAATTGTTTCAATTGAAACAGGCATCTGCATATAAAAATCTTTGTGTTCCAGATACAGAAAACAGCTACCTATGTTTACGTTACCTATGTTTATGTTTTAGTCACACACACTCACACTTTGGCCTTTCTCCAATAACAATTGCCTTACAATGTATACAGCACAACCAAATAACGATCCAATCACATCAAATTTTATGATCAAATTTTATTTTAAAAAACAAAAATGACCATTAATTTGCACTGAAACAGAATAGTTACAAACAGAGGATCCAGTTCTGACAGCAGAGGTTTCATGTTGAGACACCAGTCTATAACTAAATTATTATGTATTATCAAACCTACTGGACAAGTCAGAGTTTGAAATCAACTTCACCTGAATGTGTTTGGATTGAGAAGAAACCAATGTAAACACCAAAAAGAAGACAAAGAAAGGCCCCAGACAACAGATCATACAGTTCGCTGCGAGGCGACAAACCGAACCAGATTATTATGATTATTATCACACGTCAATTGTTGCACATGAGAAAAACCACTGAAAGTACCTAAAAGGTCAAATCAATTATCAAAGCAACTCAAGGGTCCATCATGTCCATTTCTCTTGGGCTAGATGATTAGATGATGCCCTAATGTCCTGACAGTCCTTTAGTGTGCATGAACAAGATCCTTGTTCCCAAAGGCCTGATGTGACCACTTCAGTACTCTGTTTCAATTAGTATTTTTCTTCTGGGACATATAAAACAATGGCTGAGCAGTACAATTCTAATATGTTACAATTTTTTTAATTGATTAAGCCATTCGAAACATCAATTAAAATAGTGTATTTTATAAAACTTAACAGATAGAAGACAAATGTTGTGGTACTTAACCACACTTAATCTTTTGACTTTTTTTTTTTTTTTTTACATAATGACACGCTCAAGGATTTAAGTTAAGGAATCAAATGTTTACAAGTTGTACTGTCACATCTTACAGCCGACCTTTGGGTGTTATTAAACAACGTTCTTCAGTAGCAAACAACACGCAATCTCATTATCAACTGGAGGCTTACTAATTGTCCAGGGATTAATTACAATGTGAGACAGTTCAATAACATATCATTTACTTGTATCTCAAAGGGGCTCATTAATAAATGTGTTTTGACAAAGTAATCTAGCTGATGTAACTTTGCCAGTTTGAAGTGTTTCTGATAAGATACGAGGTGGAAAAGTCCTTTCCAGTATTTCTTCTGATGTGTGATATCAATGCACCCATTTCATAGTAATGAAATATAAAGAAGAAAAGTAAAAATTGGTAGCTTCAGTCGGGCTTTTGCAGCAGTACTGTAGGCCAAATGTGGCTTTGAAATTAGTCTTGAGAGTTCACCATTATTAGATTTGACAGGTTAAAGTGTCTATAAAATATATACAATATAATTTAGAAAAATATAATATAATAATACAATATATATAATATAATTTATTTTTCTTTTCTTTGTTTAATAAAAATAAAGTCCAGCCTCATTTGATTGATTGTGTCACAGTGTAGAAACCATGATACTTTCAGTAATTTTGGTAATTAATTAAAAAATAATTTGTTTGTACCCAAGTTCCTGTGATTGAAAAGACTAAGGCCTAGTTGTAGTTGTAAACCTAAAAGTAAAAGATTAAATCTAAGCCCACATTCAATAACTCATTTGAATGAAAAGTTCCACATATACAATATCAAAAAGTATTTTCATTAATAGGGCCAACCATTTAAATACTCATTAACTCTCTGTTTGATACAGTTGGCCATCAAATCAAATAATAATACACTCTTCTGTGTCCTAAAGCTGGTCGTCAATTATTTGTTTTGCGTTTTATCTATTTTAAATTGTTCTTTATCTGTTTCTTTACAACTTCAGTTTGGTCCTTATGCTGCTTTTACTTGTTATCATCATTTAATCTATCTGGTCTTATTTTATCAATTCGCTGGGAATTAATTCAGTAATTTAAGTAAAGCCTTTAACACCACCACTAATTAGCCAATCCTTAACTTCAGTCAGAGTTTTGGAAATGTTTTGGGAATAGCATTTATTTATCTGTCTTTCAGTTTTGTTTTGAGGGATCTCAGAACTTTGTACTCATCCTGATATTATTGATCTTTGCAAAGCCACTGAAAATCCCGAAGGCAAAAGGTGACGTAACCAAGTTATTGTTATGGTTATGGTAACAATAAATATAAGGTGGTCAGAGCAGCTCTCAACACTTCCATGCAGCACCACTTTGAAAGTGACATGTTGTCTAACTTGTTCAGTTTCCAACAATGAAGTTTCATTGCCGTTTTTCTTCTTACTGATCCAAGAGGAAATGGAAAACAATTCTTTCGGGTTCAGCTCCGAGTTAACCCTGGACCCTTTTGTTATTCCACCGGGAGGGAAGTATCCCATTTTCTTTCTTGGCATTATGATTTATTTTTTTGGCATTTTTTGCAACATGACTTTGTTGACTTTGATCATTCTGAAGAGGAACCTTCACAAGCCAATGTATTTCATCCTGTTTAGTCTTCCCCTCAATGATCTGATAGGCATAACTGCAATGCTACCAAAAGTGCTGTCAGACATTGTTACAGAGACAAATAAGGTTTACTACCCACTCTGTGTTTTACAAGCATTCTTGCTCCACATGTATGGTGGTGGAATTTTGTTTATTCTCGCAGCAATGTCTTTTGATCGTTATGCTGCCATCTGCATGCCGTTACGCTACAACTCTCTCATGACGCCCAGGGTCGTTGTCTGTATTATTTCTCTAGTTTGGGGTCTTGACTTTCTCTTGATTGTATCAGTGTTCTCTTTGCAGACCAGACTTCCCAGGTGCAAATCTGTTATCATGAATGTGTTCTGTGATAACCCGTCTCTACTGAAGCTCACATGTGGAAACACGACAGTCAATAACATCATAGGGTTATTTAACACAGCTGTCATGCAAATTGTATGTGTGTCCGTTCAGGCTTTTTCCTATGTGAAGATACTGATCACGTGCGTGGTTTCAAGGAGGTCCGAAGCGAAGTTGAAAGCCTTCAACACGTGTGTTGCACAGTTGGTTATTTTAGTCATATTTGAGATTGTGGGAACTTTCACAATTTTGTCTCACAGGTTCAAAAATGTCTCAGCTGACTTGCAGAAGATAATGGGCATGCTAATATTTCTTATACCGCCGCTTCTGAATCCAATTGTATATGGGCTGTATACAAGTGAGATACGAAACTCTCTTCTGAGAGTCTTAAAGAAGAGCAGAGTTTCTGTCTAAATCTTTAACAGCATTGAATTTTGTCTTTTTGAACTGACATTGTAACACTGCACTATATCAGGAGCACTCTGATAGTGTAAGCAATATTGTGGAAACAATATCAACACGCATGGAAGCATAACAAATTCATGAACCTGAACATGAACTAAAATACTTTTCAACAGTTTTTCTTCTTCTCTTTGTAATTCTATATGAAAATGCTGTTTTTTTTAGTTTTAGTTTATTTTTGTCAAAATACTTTTTCCTCAGTACAACTTGTAAATCAAAAACAGTTTTATAATAGGTAGGACAACATATTTAGCCTAGTCAACGATGTGGAGTCAAGATTTGAGTTTAGTGTTGACAGTTTATAATGATGAGATGAAACTGTGGGGGTCTTACTGCAATTGAAAAAAAACAAAACATACTTTTTATTGTGATCTCTTCTTTCATGCTTTGTTTGTTGTTGATAGTGCATTGTGTTGTTTGGTACAATGGTGCATAATTCTAAATGTCACATACTGCACATAGTTCAACGTGTACTTAACATTTTCATTTGAAGTCTTTTTGTAAAACCTCTCACACATTTTTTATTATCCTTATATCGGATTGTATCTTGAAATATTTGGCCCACAGTTTTGACTGTGGAGCTTTGTGGGAAGGCAAAAGTACTAAACTCCAACTGCTTTCACCAAGTGTAATTCTAATTTACATATTTACAAAAACATTTTAGAATGATTTGATGAGAATGATATTCTGAAAATCAGTTTAATAAACTCAGTTTTGAGGGGTTTTCAATCATTCATTTTATTAGTAGTTTATATACTAATTTTGTTCAAATTAAAGACTGTTTAAAAATAATTAAAACGTACATTTCGAGTAATTTCTTTAAGTGAGACATCAAAATGGAAAAGGATGGTGACCTTTTAGATCTCTTTTAGAAGGGTTTGATATTTTTAGTGTAAACCTGAAAAATAAAAGGGGTGGTTTTGTACAGAATGATTTCAATGTAAGGTAATTGATAGTACAATTGTTGATGACATTATGGAAAGTTTGACAATTGAGATTCATACTACTAAATTTAAGAGTGGATTTTTGAGTTGCATGTATAGAATGCCTGATTCTTGTATCGGGAAATTTCTTACCAAAAAATTCAACCATAGTTGATATTTGTGGTGAAGTATGTAAAAATAAATAAATGACGATTTGTTTGTGGTGACTTTAACATTGATTTGTTGAAATGGAATCAACATAAATTAACAACAGACTTTTGTAACACAATGTGTAGTTTTGGTTCTTTGGCCCCTTATTAATAAACCAAGTAGGATAATCAAAGAAAGTGCCACACTTATTGATAACATTTTTAACAATGTTCAAGATCAGACCATGAGTGGTTTGCTTTTGAGTGATATCAGTGATATTAGAAAGTGCTGGGTTAAAGATAAAAAAAAATAAACAAAAGTTATAGTTAACTAAAGTTCTACAAAGGGTGTGCAAAAAGAAAAAAATAATGTATAAGTAATTTTTACAACTGAGAACAAGTGAAAGTGAAGAAAAATATAAGCAGTATAAGAATAAATTGAATTCTATTATGAGATTACAGAAGAAAGAATATTACAAGAAGACAGTAAAAAGTAACTGCTTGGAAAGTAATCAATTACAATACTCATAATAAATATTATGAATCTGAATTTCCAAACTATTTTTTAAATCGCTCTGACACTAAAGTTGACGACTTAAAAAGCACTGTTGATGATTTCAATGACTCTTTTGTGGATGTTGGCACCACTTTGGTCAGTAAAATTATTGTGCCTGATGACAAAAGAGATTTGTTATCAGTTCTATGTTCCTTTGTGGGGTAAATGAAACTGATGGAATTGAAATTGTAAGAAATTTCAAAAACAAGAGATCAACTGATATACATTTCAATGACGTGGTAATTATTAAAGAAGTCATTGATCATCTTTTCAAAGAGGTGATTTTCCTAATAATATGAAATAATTCCAATATTTAAAAATGGAAATAAGCACCACATGGTACAATTGTCCATGTGGTGCTTATTTCCATTTTTAAACATGTTTGATATAAGTCGGGGTGGCCCCGACAGGTCTGTAAGCAGTTCAGGTTTAAGACTGATCTGTAAACCACTCACAGATAATTTGGGCAGAGAACCGAGGTCCCAAAGCACATTTCTTTCTCGATTGTGAATCCCGAAACTCCTGAGCCCGGCTTTATTCTTCCTTACATATCTTACAGTGTGGAATTGTGGGGGTCAACCTTTAAAAAAACTTTAAATTCAATAGCTTTACTCCAAAAATGAGCCAAAGTCTTATTATAAAAAGGCTGGTTATTAACTCAACTCAACTTTATTTGTATAGCACCTTTCATACACACGTGCAGCCCAAAGTGCTTCACATTGCAAAATTAAA
>JBBPCS010000023.1:7261887-7300882 GCA_037974645.1 Hollardia meadi
GTCTGTTTACTCTGATTACACATGGACAGTGTAAAAATGACCGTCAAAAGGCTGCTGCCACACACACACACACACACCGCACGCACAGCACACGTAGACTTAACAAAACCAACTGCTCCGTTATCATCCGCATTGATGACTAAATAGAAATGCCTCCATACCATCGACTTTCCTGCATGGTTTTCGTCAGGTCCCGTCGGGCTCGGGTCCGGTATCCACACTCTAGCTCAGAGTCGCTGAACTCAGACACACACAGGCCATCGATGCTGTGCGAGGCAAGAGCAACGTCCCCTGATGATGTGGCCACTCGACTGACCAATCCCGCAACTCCATCACTTACTTACTTACTTACTTACTTACTCACTTACTCAGCATCAGGACGACCCTTAGGGCTGGCCCTCTGCGGTCCAGCCAAAAATCAGTTTAAGTCTACAGTATAACATATCTCCAAAGACACCACGCAGCCTGGTCTCTCCAAATGGCATATGAATAACACACAAGTTTCTTCAGTCATTTCGTATTTTTTGCTTTCACGTGTCATTTAACGTGTTGTGTGTAATTTTAGACACGGATGTAAGTAAGTAAGTAAGTAAAGTTTATTTAGTAGGATGTCACAGAGAAAACAACGTAAGATGACGTAGTGTTAAAAGCGTGGAGGAGTTTGGGGTGATGGATGGGTCAAACAAGCAGTTGACTTTAAGCCAGGAGACTGGGGTTTGCATCTCATGTCAAACCAAAAGTTAACTTTGACCGGTTTTGAACTTCACATAAGTTACATGACATACAGGTTGTGCTAGCCTTTTCTCTCTACGTCACTAGTTATACCTAATGAGGCTTCAGCTAATTTAATGTTAACAGTTTGATAACCCGATGCAGTCAGTGTGGAGTGTGAAGCAGTTCGGCCGAGCTGTTCTTGAGAAAGACACAAGCAGGAATACTGGAGGCCAAGCAATTCTGAACAGGAACATTTTAAACAGGCACTGCATGAGATTAAACAAATGCAGTAATCTACAGGAGGAAAAAAAACACTGTGATGTTAATGTTATGTTGAGGGTCAAACATCAGACGTATGGTTGTAAGTTAAGGCCCATGATTAATAGTTAGAATCTGAGTAATATCTGAGTTCAGTGGCGTAAAGTCAGAGCCATCAGCTTTACAGTGAGATGTAAACCGGACGGAAAGAAATTACAACAAATCACATTTGTTAAGGTTTTTATGGAATTCTGTTTGGAAGAACGAGACTAAATGTAGCATAACTGTGCTTTTTTCTGAAGTATGCAGGTTATCAATAACTGTTGATAACTGCAGGGAAGATCATATTGTTATGATAGTTTTGAGATTCATTTGAGATTATGACCCTTTGAGGATATGCATGATCAAACATTACATTGGAGCAGATATTAACAGCCACCCCGGCACTGCACTCGGCTTTTAGTTTGTCTGCCTGCATCTGAAGGGTAAGACTCTAACTTGGACTATGAATAGAAAAACACAACTATACCCTATGTAACTGTCTTTGTCTTTGTTGTTATTTATTATACACTTGTCAGATAACCCACCTGGTTGAAATGTTAAAAAACAAAAATTACATGCCTTTTTAAAAATTGTGAGTTAAGTAATACAATTCATGACAAATACTTTTGGTTCAAAGAGATTATAATCAGATTTTTTTTTTAAAAATAGGAATGAATAATATAATATTCATTTATATTAGTGCTATATAAATATGTTTTTTTTCTCACCATAAAACTCAAAGGCATTGAAATTTAGAATCATTTGAAACAGAGAAAGGAGAAAAAAACAAAAACATGATGACAACTTAATCAAATGTAAAAAAAAAAAAAAAAGTTGATTATTACAAGAGACTAACATTTTTCTTGCCTGTTGTTATTGTTCGGTCCAGTTAAATATATTTTGACTTATATTTTGCAGGGTCTTCTTTGTCTTAGTGCTGAGTGTGAAACAGGTGATAATGATCTCCAACAATGTCACAAAGATGAAAAGCTTCTCCATCCTCGGATTCCCTGGACTTTCACCTCAGTATTACGGACCCGTGTCGGCTCTGTTCTTTTTCATCTACCTTGCTATTGCAGTGGGAAATATTTTCATTTTAGCATTTGTCATCTGTCAGAAGTCGCTTCAGAAACCGACATATCTGGTTTTTTGTCACCTGGCACTTAATGACTTAACATTTGGCACCGTGACTCTCCCAAAGATCATATCAAAATATTGGTTTGATGATAGCATTATTTCATTTTACGGGTGCTTTACACAGATGTTCTTTGTTCATTATTTAGGATCAGTGACTTCTTTCATCCTGTTGGTCATGGCTCTTGATCGATTTATTGCAATTTGTATTCCACTGCGTTACACGGTCCTTATCTCAAACAAGATCATATCGGTGCTCTGTGGCTTTGCTTGGTTCATACCTGTGTCTTTGATGGTGACTGTTATTCTCCAAGCCCTCACTTTACCTTACTGTAAAGCAAATGTCATTGCTCAGTGCTACTGTGACCACATTTCTATAACAAGTCAGGCATGTGGTGAGGATGTTAGAATTGTACAGGTAACTACTCTCTGTATGGCCATGTTCTGTCTTTTGCTTCCTCTTGCATTCATCTTGTTTTCCTATGTTTCCATTATTGTAGTCATCATAAAAATGTCCAGTGCTGCAGGACGCAAAAAAACTTTGTCAACTTGTACCCCACAAATATTTATCACATGTCTTTTTTATCTACCCAGGTGTTTTGTTTATGTGGCTAACACCGTTGGATTTTACTTCAGTTTAGATGTTCGCATTTTGTTAATATTGTTGTACAGTCTTTTCCCTCCTGCTGTCAATCCAATCATATATTGCTTCAAGACTCAGGATATCAAGCAGACTCTGATAAGAAAGCTGAAAACAAGTAGGATTGGAATAGAGGTAAAACTGTCATTCTAATAACGAACTGATGATTTAACTGTGGATGAATTTGCAAGAAATGTGATGATACAACAGAAGATGATTTTAACGAACATTAACATGATGTGTAAATTCAATTTTGTGGGGTTTAATTACTGTAAAAGTTTCATTTTACAGCAATGTAAAGGATAATAATGACATCTAAATGGGACTCACTGGTAATTTCAGTTGTAACTGTTTTGTCTTACAATGGAAGCGATGTTTTCATTCCATTCATTCCATTTTCATTCATTTTGAGGGTGATATCTACTTTTCTCTGCATGCACCACTACAATAATAGTCTTTACCCAAAGCAGCATATCTGTATAAGCAAATGGATAGCATTCACAGGCTTAACACCCTTGTCGTCACAATCAGACCTAACACAGCAAAAGTAGCAAGCTGACTGCATTTGTGTATTGTTAACAAACATCTTCTGTCCATCAGTAATGGACTGATTAGCACCAGTTTCCTGGACACAGATGTGTGGTTAGGTTTAGGTGAGGTGGGTATAGTAAAGTTTTTCAAAATAATAAAAAAATATGTTTTAACATGTTACTTATGAAATGTTTAATACCAAAACATTAGTAATTTGGTAATCTATTAAAACTTTGCATTGTAGATACAAGCTATCTAACATCACTGTGGTGGCCTACCTGATCAGGAAGTGGTGCGTGAGACCCTGCAGGAAGGCTGACAGCCAGAGTTTATGCATCCACACCCGTTATTTGGAACGAGATATCTCAGGAACACCGTGAGGGAATTTCTTCAAATTTGGCACAAATGTCCACTTGGACTTAAGGGTGAACTGATTAGATTTTGGTGGTTAAAGGTTAAAATCACTATCACCTCAAGTCTGTCCCATTGTCATGAACACGATCTCTCAGAAATATATGGAGAGAATTTAATTTCCTTTATTCAAAAATATTTTCTGGCAAATATTCAGCACCATAACTCAGGAAAAGAAAGGGGGAGATTGTGACCATTTTTCACATTTGGTTGGATACTGAATTGATGACGCTTATCTTGGGTGCCCTCCTTGAAACTGTGGTGATTGTATAGATCCTCTGTGCTGCCGGAGTTAAAGATGTGTGTGAAGCTTCCAGGTTTTAATTCGTAGTTTCTTCGTGTTTTATCAGAATCACCTTTATTGATAAAGCATGTAAACACATACAAGGAACTTGACTCTGTTTTTTTGTTTCTCTTAAGAAACTTACACACTAATAGACATACGGCAGTAGTCCACGACGAGCTCGTGTGACAAAGCTCTCTGTCAATCCTCTGTAAAAAAAATAGTCTACATGAAGACAGCATGTTTCTCACTGGGAATTATTCACTGAATCATACTTGTCAATATAGTGCTAACTTCCCTTTTGCTAAGAATCACACTCATGACCTTTTATTAAATTCCTTTACTGCAGTCTTCACTACATACAGTATATTAAATGAGTCAGGCATTTTTGGTCAGCCGGTGGTCAACCTCTTTACAGAAGGGAATTTGCACAGGTTCTCAGTGATGTTCCCACTCTGGGGGTGGAGACATTCGCTATTACTCTGCCAAAGGTAATATCCAAATATTGGTTTGATGACAGCATTATTTCATTTTATGGATGCTTTTCACAAATGTATTTTGTTCATTTTATAGGGGCAGCTCATTCTTTCATCCTGATGGTGATGGCCCTTGATCGTTTTATTGCAGTTTGTGCTCCACTGCGTTACACAGCTCTTTTCACAAACGCTACTGTTTCTGTTCTTTGTGGAATATCATGGCTTATGCCGATATCATGGATGGTGGGTGTAGTTTTAGACGCTCTTACACTCCCTTTCTGTAATTCAAACATAATTGTACAGTGCTATTGCGACCATATAGCAATAACATCGCTTGGATGTGAGAATGTACGACAAGTTCAGGTAGTTGCATTCGGTCTTGCCATGTTCAGTTTGTTGGTGCCTCTGGGTTTTATTATCTTCTCTTACTTCGTCATCATTGTTGCTGTTATTAGAATGTCCAACTCTGAAGGCCGTGTCAAGACTCTGTCTACTTGCACGCCACAGCTTCTCATTACATTTCTGTATTACATGCCAAGATGCTTCGTGTACCTGGCAAATAATCTAGGATTCACTTTCAGTGTTCCAGTTCGCATTGTTGTTGTAATGATGTACAGTCTTCTACCTGCTGCCATCAACCCAATAATATACTGTTTCAAAACCAAGGATATCAAAGAAAACTTGAAAAAAAAATTCTTAAAAAAGAAGATTAATACCATCACAAAAGCCGGATAAAATTCAATACAATGTGAATGATGAATGAATACAATGAATAATATAGCAGAGCAATGTGCAATTAATGACATCAAGTGATATTTTGTTTTCTGTTGCGGTTTCAAATGTGTGCCATTCCTTTAAGTTTTTATTTTTGTGCCTTTTTCTGAATGTTTAATATTACATTTACCTACATTTTCTTATCTTATAACATAATGTTTTATCATATTTTTTTTATTGTTTCTCACCAGGTTATTTGTTTTATTGCAAAATACTTTGTTAAAAAGTGCGAAAAAATTAAATTTATTACATTATCTTTTCATTATCTTGTGTCCAAACATACAGGAAACAGAAAACATGCCCTGTTCAAAGCCATACTAAAACATCTAAAGGTCACAAAATAACCTTATATCTTGTTTGTTTAATCCCTTTTTATTGTTTTATGAAAATTACACTTTCTTGGCTTGACGCAGTGACTTTCTAGAATCTTGTCACACACTGAGGTTTGCAAGACGACCAGAAGAGACTCCAGGACCACAACTAGTCAAATTTACACTTTGGCATTTTTATGGATTAAACAATCAAGATAAAATATGATTAGTAAGCTTTAGAGGTGCTGGTAGGTTTGTTTTGTTACATTTAGACAGGACCAGGCTACCCATTTCCCCCTGATTTTAATCTTAAAGATATAATATGTAACATTTTGACATTAAAATGTCTACAACTAGACCTTTATCATATGTTTTGTTTAGTTGTGTAATTACATTATCCCAAATATTTCCAACAATGTTCAAATCCGTAATTTTATTCAGTGCATTTCACTTGTTCGCCTTTCGCTATAACTTCCGGGAGAACTGAAGAGCACTGGAGAAACACTGAGTTTTAACGTAAAACTGTTTTATTCAGTGTTGTGTTATCCCATTTGTTTTAGAAAAGAGTAGACCTCTGCGGATAATTCGGCTCTCGGTAAAAACCTTCTAAACAGCGAACACTGAATGAATCTTTAACTATAAACAAGCTAAGCACCTAGAAACAAGCTGAGCTAATGTTAGCCGCAGAAACTCAAAGTGTCGGTACTTGGTGAATTTGGAAAAAGATTCGGCAATCACATATCTTTCTCCAGAATCGCTAATGGCCAGAAACATCCCAAATACAGCAAAGTAAATAGGGAATAAGAAAATGCCAACCCGTTCTCATCCCAGTTCATCACATACCAACGTTTTATCATGCGCCCTTCGCGTCTTATTCAGATGTGCAAGTTGTTCCGCCTCTGAGACGGCAGCAGAGGTAGTAACAGTGCCGAATCAACGTCTGTGTAAATGGAGTGAGCCGGCGAGGCGGAACAATGAGACAAGGCTGTGACGTTTTGTCCACGTTATGTGTGCGATCCACAACCGGGAGATTTAAAAGCAGCGAGCATCAGTAGCAGCTTAGTCTAAGAAGAAGAAAAACAGCCAAAAATGTTTACAAATTGTGGAGACAACGCAAGGTTTTGTGAGGTACTTACCCTCCGCGCAGAGGACGAGATCATCCACCACATAACAGGGATGGTAAATGATTGTTATTGCCATGTTATTACATTGTTTACAAAGCGCTGCTCGTCACGCATGTAAAACGTCACACTAGACTCCGATGCAGCTGTGTTAAGGTGGAGACACACCAAATCCGTCGACGTACGTCAAGTCGATGGATCCAATTAATTTTCTATGGAGAAGAGTAGATCCGGCCGTGCAGTGCACGATGGATACGGCGCAGCGAGTTGACTGACCGTTCGCCATATCTGAATTTGCATAATCACGACTAGACCTCTACTTAATGCAAATTTGGTCCGTCCGACGCAACGTAGCAGACTCACGAAAGTCCGAAACATATTTTAGCGTACGGTTCACCTGAAAAATGAGAAAGTTTGTGACCCGGCCACCATGTTGAAAAGATTTGAGGCAAAAACAAGCACCGCCAGTGATGCAAGGGATTGACTCATTAGCAATAGCCTTAGAGGGCAAAGCCTATACGAAATATAATCTGTAATATTTTAGCATGAATTAGGCTGATCAAGATGTTTAGAGGCACTGTCAATTCAATTGTCAATTTCTTATTTAACATCATCTGTAGGATCCTGTAAACTGTGCATATGCCTTTCCCATTTCTGCTTCTGTTTGATGCATTTAACATGACCTTTCACAAATATCACACAGAAAAACTTGAGCAGTCAACAACAGCACAGACTTGAGACCTTGAGTCCACATGGGTTCAGGCTCCACTGGGTGTTAATCTTCATATGCATCATTAGACCTGACTCTGTTGGAAGCCTTTACAATATAACGTGTCAATGGAACCAGACCTTAGTCTTTCAGAGTTCATCTTGAAGGGTAAGACGTGCTGAAAATATGTGTTACCGTATGCATGGCAAAGTAATCTTGGGATAGCATGTGGAATATCTTCTGAGGTACTACTATTCTTTCTTTGATATTACTACATCAGTATTGACACTGAAGTGCTGTTAATTCCATTACACTTTTCTAATTTCACTTCAAGGCTTGTTTGTTAAATTTTCAGTTTTTTTAAAGGCTCTTTCTACATCATGATATACACCAATATTACAACTATAAAAAACTTTATTATCAATGGATTTCCTGGACTTCCGCCTGAGTATTACGGGCCAGTGTCTGTTCTTCTTCTCCTCATTCTCCTAGCTATTGTGGTTGGAAATGCTTTCATTTTAGCTGTCATTATGTATGAAAGGACTCTTCACAAACCAACATACTTGATCTTTTTTCACCTTGCAATGACGGACATCACATTTGGCATTGTGACTCTTCCAAAAATCATTGCCATATATTGGTGGAATGACATGATATCTTCATTTGGCTCCTGCTTTACTCAAATGTATTTTGTCCATTCTTTGGGAGCTATTCATTCTTTAATATTGCTGATCATGGCTTTGGATCGCTTTGCTGCCATATGGTTTCCTTTCAGATATCCTGTCGCGATTACAAACAAAACAGTTTCTATTGCTTGTAACCTATGCTGGGTTGTAACATTCATACGTATGTTGGGGATTGTGTTTCATGCCTTATCTTTGCCCTACTGTAACCTTAATGTCATCAAACAGTGCTACTGTGATCATATATCAATAACTCAACTGGGATGTGGTGAAAATGTTGTATATGTTAAAACTGTTGCACTTGGAAATGCCTTGGTCAGTCTTTTGGTTCCTTTAACATTCATCATTTTTTCTTACTTGTCTATTATAATCGCTGTTCTGAAAATATCTCACACTGAGAGGCGCCATAAGGTCCTGTCCACCTGTGCTCCTCAGATCTTTATTACCTGCCTTTATTATGTGCCAAGATGTTTTGTTTATATCGCTCACAATTTGGGATTTAGGTTGAGCACTGACGCCCGCATTGTTATTACCATGATGTACAGTCTCATACCTGCTGTAGTTAATCCGGTGATATACTGTTTCAAGACTAAAGACATTAAAGAGGCCCTAATAAAGAGATTCAAAAATCAGCCATGTTTGTCGAGCTGAGCCACGTTGCCCACAGTCCAAGATAACTACAACAGACAGTAGGAGATACCTCCAAATTCTGGTCATATTTCATGAGGTTGCCCCTTTAAATGGGTAATGTGTAAGATAGCAATTGTTGAAGGCTAGTTCCCAGGTCGTCGATTTGGGTTGGTAGGCCGGTCTGGCCAGTCGGTTGCTAGCGCAATGCAGTAACTAGTGCAGCCCGGTGACAGTCCGCTCCGACTGTGTCCTTCTGACATGAAATCTTAGCTCAATAGCTGCCACTAAAAGTTGAAGATTGATTAATGGGTGGATTTCAGGATCAGCCTATTTGGTTTTTAGTTGGTACATGGTTGAAATTGGTTCGTTCAAGCTTACATAAGGACACATTTTTGTTTTACAGAAAGAAAGCAAAATTTGATTTTTATTTTTATTTACTTTTTGGTATATGTTTTTAAATATGTACATAATATGACCATGGATGATCTAAAAGAGTTAAAAAAAAAGGCATTTTTCATTTTAGTTCAGATTCCAGATTTCACCCCTTGACCAAGATTGGCACCTTAAGTAAATTAAACTTAAAGCACAAGTCTTTGCCTGTCTTTGTCATGATTTCTTTTGGATTTTGGAGCACACAAAGGTATTTCATTTCAATATTCGGAATTTCAGACCACTGTATTCAGTAACTTGACAGAGTGAGTCTCAGGGACCTTTTAGTTTGTCTTCTTTCTTTACAAAAAGTACAACATAATGTTTTATCATAGCAAATTCAAATTCACCCACAGCCAGCACTTCATTTAAGGGCCACACAGGGTTTTATTTCAGGCCACATGTAATTCTCCATTCTTATGCCATAAGTAGGCCTACACATTAAACACAACTTGAATTCTGACAGTTCTGCAAGCCTGTAAATGTAAAGTGACACAAGGAACACAGCCTCTCTTTTAGGGAAAGTACCTTTTTTGCTGAGATTCACATTTTGACAAGTGTAAAAGAAAGCGAAATGTGATTTGCAACAGCATCCTGAATATTTATTGATCAAAAAATGCAATGGTTTATCAAAAAACAGACAAGACTGGACAGAACAGTTAGTGACATATGACTTTTTAGTTAAAGCTGTCTTACCGAAGGTTTTATACATTTAAGCGTCTTTAGCAGATACATCCTCTGGCTGCTCTCCTAAATCAGATATGTCTTCAGAGACAACCAGCAAAAAGTGACCAAGTAAACGTGAAACAATCAAGAGTTTTGGTTTGAGTGAGAACATCTTTCACTGCTTGTATCAAAGTCCAAACTAAAACTTAGGATTTTCATTTCATTCATTTAATTTATGAGTATTGATCAATCAAATGGTTTAAATAAAGTTGTAGTTACAGACTGCATTCATTTTTTAGTATTTTCCATGTGACTCATTAGCTGTACCTATAGAATAACCATCAAATAGTTTCCTCTATGTCACTTTGCATATCGTAGCTGTGACTAGGTTCAGTGGGTAAACATGCGATATCCTCAAATACCGGAACATAGCTGCTAAAAGGTAGGTGCATATTTAAAACATGTTCCCATTGCTCAAACATACTGGGGGGAGCATTCTCAGCTTCATGCTGACCTGCAGCAGATTGAGAGGTGTGCTGTAAGAATGGGCTGACAGGCAAGATGCCTTGTTGTCCGAAGCTGCACCCTGACAGGAGTGCGTGCTCATGTCTATATTTCCTGGTGCTGATGTTCGAAAACAGTCCGCACTCAGACTCTGCACCGGTCAATGTGGTGTCTGTTTCACTGTCAGATGAGATATCGATTGATGTCTTGCTCTTGGCAGGTCCAGATGCTTGATGTGACATTGTTTGCTCCAGAGGAGTGTTTAGTTTACTAATTTCTTCAAAAGTGAGGCATTGCACAGGTTCCAGGGACTCTGGTTGTAGGAACTTCTTCTTGTAACAAGACAGTGTATGTTGGGAGTGCTCTGCATCAATCTTTGTCACATTTTGAGGCTTTGTAGGGCTTTTAGCCCTCTCTTCACTTAAGCATTCTTTCTTCAGTCCTGCTAAAAGCATCCTTAAATCTCCCCACCGTTTAGGTTCAGCTTTCATATGCTTCGTGCTGTACAAATGCTTCTGCCAGCTGAGCTGCAACGAGGCAGTGTCTGAATGAATGAATGATGCATTAGAGATGCTGCCGATTTCATAATACTCCACACTTGATCTCTGCTGATCAGCACTCATTGGGTCATTCTCTTTTTCCGCAGATGCAGCACCTGTGCGCTTTCTGTTTTCATCAAAGCAAAATGCCATGTTGTCTGTTCCTTGCTCTGTTTTCTGTGGCGAGCTATCACTCTGACACTTTGCATTCTGCCGCCTCACTCTGTAAAGGGCAACAAATATCCCTATAATCACTAGGATGGAGATTAGAGGAAGAATCACAGCTATGAGCCACAGAGGCACGCTGCCCTGTGCCTCAGAGCATCGATCACGGCTCTCTGTGGCAGAAATGCAGATATCACAGGCGTGGTCAGAGACATTACGTAAACAGATACAGGAACTGTTCTGCACTGCAGGTCCACACCTCCATCGGTTTTGACAGTGTGCAGAGAGACAACTGTACTCCTCAGAGCAGGGTGAGGGGAAGCAGACACCCGGAGAGCTGCAGCTTGAGTGGACAAGAGTTGAGCTCGGCCAGACGTCCACCATCACGCTGTGTCCACTGATAGGCAGAGTGTAGCCGGTCACGTTGAAATACTGCACACATCCAGTGAACCCTGTCATAAAAGGAATGAAGACAGTTTCATTTGGCAATTTCTCACAAGTTTACACATACAGGTTGTATTTAGACTGATTTACTTAAACAGCAAGGAAAACTTGTGTTTGGTTTGTTTTATTATAGATGTAAAGGGACGGGACTGAATATAGCACAAACTCGCCTGACTGTTGGAGCTTTGAAAGATCTGTCGGAGCTGCACCAAAAATAATCTTTCTGACACTAACAGGAGTGAGATCCATACTTCGGTCAGAGATGTTCAAGGCTGGTTCACCATCCAGATGCAGAAAAGTGTTCTGTCCATTGCTGAACATGAGGAGGACGTGCCAGGCCCCGTCAGCCACGGGAGAGTCCACAGTGAACTCTGACAAGTGTCCTGACACTGTATCTTTGGAAATGTACACAGGCTTTCCATCATTTATCTAAATTACACAGGGGAAAAAAATTTAAATTTTACAGTTCAAACATAAATGAATAATTATCTGTATAAGAGCATTTCATACCTACCTTCAGCATAGTGTATCCTGTTTGTCCAACAACAAACATCAAGATGCCATCATCTCGGGTCTTGAACTTGATGTTAATCACTGTTTGGTCTCTGGTGTTTTCCTCTTTTCCATCATCCAGTAAGTCTTTCAACAGGTAGTCTCTCTTGAATCGCTCCTTGACGACATACTCGATATAGTCGTTCCCATTAAATTGCAATACAAGCTCCTCTGACATTTCTATTCAAATAGAAAAAAACATGGAAAACAAGAATTAAAGTTGAACTCACAACAGACAGGTTTTTTACTTTAAAGGTGCAGTGTTGGCAGAAATATATATATATATATAATATAATAATCATAATCATGTTTTCATTAGTGTATAATCACTTGAAACTATGAAATGTTGTGTTTTATGAGCCCTTTATATCTATCCACTTCCATGGAGGGCAAAATGTTGCCATGTTTCTACAGTAGTCCAGATTGGACAAATCAAACACTGGCTCTAGAGAGGCCACCATATTTAGAGGCCACCATAAGAGAGTGTGAAATGAGGGGTATTCGGTCGGTTGCAATCTGCAACCTCACCACTAGATGGCACTAAATTCTACATATGAGACCTTTAATGTATTATTATAAGGTAAGTGTTGATTACACAATGTAATGGCTATAAAATAATGACACCATTGGCATTTATATTGATTTATTATAAACCTCAATTTCACTATGCAATTTTGTCTGCCACTGGGCACAAAATTTCCTGGGAAAATGAAGGCTGACTGGCGATCCATTCAGGCTAGCAGCTTGGCACCATTTCTGTCAGCTTTCATGTCAACATTATAGATTAAATGAATGATTAAACTCACACTTTTGTCTGTGTTGTTGGTTGTTGCTACTCTGAGGGAAATGGAAAGTGATCAAGTCGTCTTTGCAACAGCAGCGCCAAGAATACCACTTAGAAATGGTGTGTGTGTTGTGTACCTTTGGCACAAGTTCTTCCTGTAAAAGGGCGTTTGCATTCACAAAAATAGTCAGACCACTGGTCATGGCACATGCCACCATTCTTACATGGGTTGCTGTGACATGGTGATGGTAATTCCCAAGGACACCTTTATAAAACAAAAATGAGTTACAAGGATAAATTACTGAAATGCAGACATATAGAAAAATACCAGAGACACATTGTCTTTATTTTGCAAGTAAGTTGATAATAAAGTAAAAAAGTATTAAGTAATACTTAATAAGTAATAAGTAATAAGTATAAAGTATTTTTGGCCCTTTTCATGCCTTTATTAGATGAGGCCAGTGGAGGGATAACAGCAAATGAGTTGGGAGTGAGAGTGGGATGACATACAACAAAGATCCCCAGCTTGACTTAAAACAAGGATGCTGGTAGGGACCCTTATGCTACTATTCCCTGATATTATAGTTCAGAGAACCTCAAAATGTATTATTATATTTTGGGAAAGTGTTGTAAAATACTTACCTATCAAGGATGTTATATGCTGCAAGGGCCATCAAAGGTCTTAGCTGGATGCCATTCACATGAATGTTTCGAATACATCCGACAAAGTCATGGGTTTTTATCTGAGCCGGATGCAGTAAAATAGATTCAAAATCCCTCAGTCCTCCAAATGTCATATTACTACCAACATCCAGTGTCCTGATTGTTGATGAAGACAGAGATAGAATATCAATAAATATTAATCAAAAGGTTAAAAACAGACATCAATAATTATGGTCAAAGTAGTAATCATTACAACAGGGCTACCTCTCTAAGCTTCTGCCATCACTCTGTGAAAAACAAAATCCATTGTTCTCAACATCTGTGCAGCTGTCCACATGCAAAGAACCCATCTGTTAAATGCAAGTAGTGCTATATCAGTCTTTTCACATCTCTATGTTCCATTTTATAGATTCCATCTGATTAACCTTGTGTATGTGTATATTTAAAACTCACGTTGCCAATCCTCCTGGCGATGACACTATGAAAATATCCATCTGCCACTTGCTGGTTTGTCTGCAGCCTCACAGGTCCTGAGCCCAGGTCATAAGAGAGATGTATGGCCCCATCCAGTATCTCCAGTGCAAAGAACTCCCTGCTGGACGATCCTCCAGGGTTGTACAGGAGGAGGGAGTTCCTCTGCACAGTCGCAAACTCTAGAGAGATTAAATTTGTCCTGCGATCCAATGGGGGAAACTCAATAAAGGACAGCTCCTCAAAGCCATAACTGTGCTCCTCGCAATGGATTCCACTGACTCCTGAAATAACACAATTTAATAAATACGTTAGTTTAAGTCAGATTTTCCCTTACCGGTCCACATGTCCTGGAAGATTTCGTAGTTCAGGACAAATGGGAGAATTTCCAGTCAAATTGTCTGTGTTAAAAAAAACAATTCCAGACCAACAATTAACTATATTTCTCCAGAATTGCGCCATCAAATACATGTCAAAATGTGCTGGTGTCCACACTGAAAGCTAAGCAAATTTTCAGCTCACACAGGATCAATTGTGTTTATTTGCCCCAAACAGCCAGAATACCTTACTGTACATTATAGCGAGGGTTTGTATGTCACCTCTGACTGATCTCATCATTCACACAAAACTCTGATTATCTCCTTCCAGCGTTTTTTCCTTCTCTTCCATGTACATTCATGAAGTAAGGTAGGCCTACATTTTCCCTCCGGTCAGCTGTCAACAAGGATGAAGAGAGACTCATTACAGAAAGTGAAGATAAATCCATTTTTTAATCCCAAAAGTTTAAAAAGTAAACTCTGAGCTCTCCTCCCACGGGTAAAGACAGAGCAGAAACTCATTGTTTATTCTTCCAGAAGCCCCAGCTCTGCCCTCTAGCTCTCTTCTCCAGAGCTAAAGCGGGTATTGGCAGCTGAGCAGGAACACTGTCTCTTTTTTTTGCTGCACTTTTTCTCTCAAGTTAAGTGTTTTCAACTTGTGTGTTGCATTGATTCTGTATATACTATTTCAGCATTAAAAATTAGCTTCATGTTTGGTGTGAACACAAGAGACTAGGACTGCAGAGATTTCTTACAGAAAAATAGATGATAAGATCAATACCATTCTCATGGTCTGCCAATTAAATATATGGCTACAACCTGCAGCTGGTTAGGTTAGATTAGTTCAAAGACTGGAATGGTGAAATAGGTAACTTTGCTCTGTCCAAAGGAAACAAAATCACCACCAGCAGCAGCACCTCTAAAGCTCACTAATTAACAACTTACATCTCTTTTGTTTGATCCATACAAATATTTGCAAGCTCCGTGATTTTGTTGATTTTTTTCTTATCTACGGACAAGGCCAGGCTAGCTGTTTCCCCTTTCTGATCTAACCATCTGCTTCATATTTAACAGGCAGATATGGTATAAAAAAATTTACATATTTCTCAAAACATTTATCATTTATGCATTATTCTTACCAAAGGGACAATTACAAGAGAATCCTGTCTGTGAATTGATGCAGCTGCCATGAACACAGGGGGTTGATCTACAGTAGTCTATGAACTGCTCACACATTTCTCCTGGAAAAAGCAAATAAATCCAAGACTTTACAGAGATACTGGAATCTACGCAGAATAATGCCACCATTTTTTTAAAATATACAAAAGTCTACCTTCAAATCCAGGCACACACTGACAGTAATATTCATCTGGAGTGGGAATACAAGTTCCTCCATTTTGGCACTTAAGTTTCAGGCATTCATCGACATCAAAAGAGCAGACAGAGCCAGAAAAGCCACTCTGACAGTGACAGTAGAAACCTCCTGGAGTGTTCACACATGTGCCTTTATTCTCACAGGGATTTACCTCACATTCATCAATGTCATCTTCACACAGTGTCCCAGTGAAGCCTGCTGGGCAGGTACAAATAAAAACCTGTTTCTGCGGTGACACAAAAATAACCCCTGTGCTTTCCAGAACAGCAACATCCTGACTGATGGAAATGTTTTTATTGCATGTTGCCCCGTTTTGACAGGGACTGGTCAGACATGGATCACTGGTGATGTGAGAAATAGTCACATTGCTCTGAGCCTCCAGTAATCTCTTATGGCCTGCAGAAATACCACTGGCTACCTCTCTGCTAAGATATTGACCATTGTAATTTTTAACCGCAGCCAATAGAAGGATTTCACTGCCGATATGTTTGATTCCAAATACATGGGTCTTAGAGGCCTGTAGGTTAAACAGACTGTCCAGAGCTTTTACAAATCTCAAATACTTATAAGACAAAAACTCTTCCATTGAGGATGATGACACGTAGAAGAATATGCAGCCATCTATAGAAGCATTTGTGAAACCTTTGTAGTTAACATACATGCTGTTGTTTACTGGGAAGTGAAGATGGTCTGTAGCTTCGATAGTGATGTTGAATGTAGCCTCACCTTGAAAAGGTGACGACCAGAGCTCACATGTGCCATTAGCTATTGTAAACATATTAAGTGATCCACTTTTGATGGCACAGTTGAAAGTATCAGACTCATCCTGATCCTCAGGATGGATGTTACCGATCATACCTCCTTGGAAAGAACTGCCAAAATATTTCACCTCGATGAAGATGTTTCTAGGCAATGAAGGGTTATCGTTTTCATCCACAATCTTGATGTTGATCATTGTTGTTGACGACAGCAAAGGGATCCCCGCATCCGTAACAGCCACCAAGACTTGATATGCAGAGATTTGTTCCCGATCAATTGTCCGTGTGGTGAACAACACTCCATCGGGAGTCAGAGAAAAAGCACTATCTGTTGAGGGATTTACTAACCAGTAAGTAAAAGGTCCCTGGTTTGGCGGCAAATCAGAATCAGATGCCTTTAATTTGGCAACTATGGTGCCTTGAGGCTGATTTTCCTTCACTTGAGCTTCAGTGAATGTGAGTTTGGGAGCATTGTCATTAACGTCATCAATAGTCACAATGACAATGGCGGTCCCAGTGGCTGGTGGAGAGCCATTATCAGTGGCTGTAACTGTCAGATTATGAACTGGCAACAGTTCTCTGTCAAGTTGAGAGTTTACTGAAATAACACCACTGGATGGATCAACGTCAAAAGAGAAGTTTGCGTTTCCATTTTCAATACTGAAGAGGAAACCACTCCAGTCCAAGATAGAGTCTTGATCCAGAGCACTCACAGTTATCACAGATGTCCCAACTGGGCTGTCTTCTGTAACATGTGCCAAATAAAGTGCAGAGGTGAAGATGGGTGCATCGTTCATGTCGATCACACTGATGTGAACCAAAGTTTCATCTACATCCATGCCAGTAATAATACCAGAGTTCTTGGCTAGAACTTTTAAAACTATGTGACTGTTGCCTTGTTTCCTCAAACTGCCACTTGTGTATATTTCACCAGAAATTTTGTTGATTTCAAAGCCCAGATATTTGTTTTGACCAAACATCAGGTAAAACACCTGACCTTCAGAGCCTTGGTCATCATCTGTGGCTGTTACTTTGCCAATGCTAGTTCCAACAGGCACATTTTTAAATACCGAAAACTTGTATTGTTTTTTCCCAAACTTAGGTGCGGACTCGTTGACATCTGAGATTTGGATGACTACATGTGCAACGCTAAATAAAGTATGACCACCAGTGTTTGAAGCTTTGACTGTTACATCAAAGGTTTGCTCTCGCTCATAATCAAAGACGTCCAAGGTGGTGATTGTACCTTTTCTCGAGTCAATTGCAAATTTATCCATGTGTCCAGCAATAAGAGAGTAGGATATTTGTGCATTTGCACCTGAATCAGCATCAGCAGCCCTCACATCTAGGACATGTGTTCCAATTTCTGAGTTTTCAGGCACTGAAGTGGTATACTCTGAGGATGAAAAGACTGGAGGATTGTCATTCACATCCATAACTACCACTGTAACACTTAACATGCTAGTTTTAGAGAACCAGCCACCATCCATGGCTTTGATTTGGAGATGATAAATACCTTCTGTTTCAAAGTCAAGCTCTCTGATCAGTGTTAGCAGTCCAGAGCCCTCTCCTACAGAGAATGGGAAATATTGATTTTCTGGGGTAATGCAGTACATGATGGCACCATTGGGACCATAATCCCTATCTTCTGCTTGAATTCTCCCAATTACTGATCCTACCACCAAATCCTCGGGGACAGAGAAAGTGACATCTGGCTCTCTGAAGCTTGGAGGAAATTGGTTCCTTCCAGTAATTTCAAAAGTGACTTCAGTCTGTGATGATAAAGAGGGGGAGCCCTGATCTTTTGCCATAACTACTGAGGTGAGAAACAAATTGATGCTCTCCTCCACACTTTGATGTAACATTACTTTTCCATTGTCTGCTTGGATCCAGAAGAAATCAGATGCATTACCTCCATTCAAAACATATTCAATACCAATGCTGCTGTTATTGATATCCTGATCTATTGCTGTAAACTGGACCACCTCAGTTCCAACAGCCATGTGATACGGTATAGCGATCAGAGGCTGAAAAGGTAAAAACATTGGTGGGTAGTAGTTAAATGGCTCTAGTCTCACTGTGACAGTGGCTTTGCTGTACAGAGGAACACTGCCACAATCAAATGCAATGACTGTAAATTGGTAGATTTCAAAAGATGAATTATATAGCGTCAGTGGCTGCTTCGTATAGATTTCACCAGAGGACGCATTCACCCAAAACTCCTCATTTGAAGGTTCGATAACATATACAATCTCAGAGTTTTGCCCCACGTCAGCATCTGTAGCAAGAACCTGCATTATAAACACCTCTCTATCTTTTGTTTCAGGGAGGCCAACGGAGTAAAAATGATCAGAAAATACTGGTCTATTATCATTGACATCTGTAATGACTATAGTGACGTCAGTGCTAATGCTCCATGCTGAATCATTTGCATTTACTTTCAGGATATAATTATCCTGAATCTCCCTGTCCAGAGGTCTTTTAACAGTGATGCAACCAGTGGTGAAGTCAATATTAAATGGCATATCATCACTTTGGTTAATTATAGAGTAATTGATTACTGCATTGGTACCCGTATCATCATCAGTTGAGGTGACTTGTATAACTGTGTGTCCAACGGGAGAATCCTCTGGTACCCCTGTGAAAAAAATCTGTGAAAAACGAGGTGTGTTGTCATTTCTGTCTAAAATAACAACAATGACAGTTGCTCTGTCATTATGGATAGGGTTGTTTAGCTCTGCAGCTTCAACTGTTAAATTGAATTCAGGGATATTCTCTCTGTCTAAACTTGCGATGGTGCTCAATAAACCATTTTCAGGGTCAATTATGAAAAAATTGTCAGTGTTTCCTTCTGTTATGTTGTACTGCACTATGCCATAAGTTTCTGAATCAGCGTCAATGGCCAGAACATCACAAACCCAGGATGGTGGGGAGTTCTCAAAAACCTCACACCTGTACTCAACTTGGGTAAACTGAGGGAAGTTATCATTTACATCACTGATGTTTATGTGAATCTCTTGAAATGATGAGAAAGGAGGCAAGCCAGAGTCTCTGGCTTCGATCAACAAAGTAAACTCCTTTTTGTTCTCATAATCCAGAGGGTTCTCTACTGTCAACGCTCCACTTAATTGATCTACATGAAACATGTCTTCAAAGTTCCCAGAAGCTAGATAAAAAGAGACGGGTTCAGCTCTGATGCTTGCTGCAGAGACAACTGCAACTAATGTTCCAACTGGCTCATCCTCAGAGAGCGAATAAGTCAGAACATCCACATTCATCTTTGGAAACTCAGAGGCGTTCTGAAACCTGATACTGATGGTAGTGATGTCAAATTTAGGATTTTCTCCAGCATCTTCCACATGCACGTTGAGAACAATATCTTCTGTTCTCCGGAGAGCACTTGAAGTAAATACAGTGCCACTATCTGGATAGATGGAAAACAGATCTGACCTTTGTCCATATAACGAATACTGTAGTTCTGCATTCATCTCAGTATCTCCATCTGTTGCTCTTACTGCACAAACAACTGAGCCTGTAGGAAAAAAAAGCACAAAACAAAAACCAAATAAAACTTTCAACCCTCTCCAGAATGAAATATATTACTTTCAAGTGGAAGTAAAAACTCTCTCACCTGGAGCCATCTCAGTCGGCACATACGCCACATATGGGCTGTTCATAAACTGTGGCCAGTGGTCATTAATATCTCCAATGAGCACAGTAACAAGCGCAGAGCTTGACAGAGGCTGAGTAGGATGCTTATCGCTGCCAATCACCATCAACCTGTAAATGCCTACTGTCTCCCGGTCCAGGACATCGGTTGTAAACAGCTCTCCAGATGTTTCGTCAATGGCGAAAGGCTTGTCGAAGTTCTCCAAGGAATACCTAAAGGAGGAAAAAAAAAAAGATGCAATAACCTTTCAGTAATAAAGTATAAATCAACATAATGGTAAAAAAAATGAGTAACTTTAGCAGTAATTTCTCAAGTATGAATTATAAACAGTACCTCTAAACATTGATCTAAAATTTTGAGTGACTGTTTGAGCTGACATTGTACCTCATTTCCCCATTGACACTCTCATCAATATCAGATGCTGTTATCATGGCAAACACAGTGCCTGCGGGACTGTCCTCAGACACTATGGTGTTGTAGGCTTCCTCAGTAAACTCTGGACGGTTATCATTGACATCATCCACTATGACGTGTATGGTTAGAGTACCTGTTAGTGGGGGCAATCCTTCAAATGACAAAGTAAATAATGAATTATCAAACTGCTGGAAGTAACAATGACAACAAAACGTTTACAGGACAAACTATTGTAACCTTTATTGCAATTTAGCTTTGATGTGAATCACCTGAATCAACAGCAATGATAGTAAGGAAGTACAATGATTGTACTTCTCTGTCCAGGCTGTGTAAAATTTGAAAAGTGCCACTGGGAGTGATGGAGAACAAACCATCACTATTTCCTTTCTGGATAAAGTACTTCAGCTGACTGTTGATGCCTAAATCTTCATCCAAAGCTGAGACCTGTTTTTTTTTTGTTTTTTTTTAAAAGATAAACAACGTGGAAATTAACATCAAAACATTGTGTAAATCGACATTCAATGAACTCTTCAGCTAACAGTAGCCAATAGCACCTGATGTATTAGCTGAGAGAGGTCCTCCTCATTCTCCATTACATGTATGGTCAGTGTTTCTGGAATAAAGACAGGTGCAAAGTCATTGACATCTAACACTGTGACAATGACAGCAGCAGTAGCAGATCTGGGTGCATTCCCCAAATCTACAGCTGTTACAATTAAGGCGTAGCTTGCATCCTTCTCCCTGTCCAGTTTATCCATGGCTGTAACAACACCTCGAACCGCGTCCACCACAAACGGACTCGCCTCTGTCAATATGTACCGCACTTGTCCATTTGTCCCGATGTCCCGATCGAGAGCTTGAACCTGAAACAGGCTCGTTCCTCTGCTGATGTCCTCTCTGATTGACAGGCTGTAGATGTTTTGTGAGAACTCAGGGTCGTGGTCATTTACGTCCTGAATGTGCACTGTGAGATTCAAAGTGGTGCTCATCCTGGGTGAGCCTCCATCGGTGGCAGTGACAGTAATAGTCAGGGTATCTTCCCGCTCTCTGTCTAATGCCTCCTCCAGGTATATTTTTCCACTTCTGTTATCAATGCTAAACACACCACCAGAAGTGCTGTTTAAATCATATAAAACTTCACCATTGGATCCATCATCTTCATCCTCAGCATGTACAGTCATTACAATAGAATGAAGTGCAGCGTCCTCTGGTATACTGACTCTTTTGGCTGACACAAACAATGGAGCATTGTCATTGACATCATCAACCACCACAATAACCTGCACTGTGCTGGTGAACTGTAAAGACACAGGTTGGACACAGTCATTGGCTGTCACAGTCAGATTGTAGAAGGGTTGTCTCTCTCTGTCTAACTCTGTGTTTAGGCACAAACTGCCAGATGGGCTTATGAAGAAAACATCTTCTTCATCTCCTCCAACCACGCTCAGTTTCATGTCTCCATTGTCTCCTGGCAGTGAGGAAAAGACATAAAATTACCACAAATACATGCGTTACCACAAATGATGGCTCTTAATGGCTTGGTGTCATATAATAATATAATTAAATAAACACAAAACGTTTGCATTTGCATGAATTTAATATAATCAGACTAAGTTATTTATTTCACACATGATAGAAAAACTTAAATTTACATGTAATTAAAATACATTTTAGACACTTTTTAGTTTAATCAAGTATTCATTAGCAATTTACAAAAAAAGGCCATTAATAGAAATTGACTGACAAATGGGAAACTAAAATGTGCAGGCTTAAGCCTCCAACTAATCATGAGATTTCCAAGCTGTATTTTCAGCAAAACACAATAAATAAATACTAAGATAAACAAGATTCATTCAACTGCATCTTTGCATGAAACGTGCTATAAATATAAAGTTTTTTATTATGCCTGGATTTGACTTGCAAAATGTGATGTGTAGCCAAAAAAAATGTGTGAATATTAATTATGCCTTTTCACACTCATAACTTGGAAGCTTTGATTTTCACAGACGCCTGTGCTTTTCTTCACTCCAGACACGAAGATTGAGCTCGCCAGTTACAGGTCGATCCAATTAATGGGATATTTTGTTGCTATCAATTTTAGTGCTGTGATAAACTAAAAGATGTGGATAAGTCTTATGTTAAGTACAGAAAGGGTAAAACGTTTGAAAAAAAATTGCTATCACACATGGCAATAACATGTCATTAGCTTTATCTGAACAGTGCGATGCAGCGAGATTTGTCGATTTGACCCCCAATAATTACATGGACCTGTAAATCCCCAGCTGGAGCAGCACGTGAATAGAGGACAGAGAAAATAAATCCTTTGTAGTACATGAGCAGTGAGTGGAAAGTAGATTTCATGTAAAAAAAAATTATAATAGCTTTACAGCTAAACAATAGCTTTACAAAAATATATATAAAAGTAACATTTTCCCTACCGGAACTTTGTTTTTTTATCTTCACCACAAAACAATAAAACACAATACTATACTAGATGAGGGCAAAAAGCTGGAACAAAGTACAAGCAAACAACAAGATTTAAAATACATAAAGACACTAACTTTAAAAAGCAAAACAAAATAAAAGAAAATGGGAGAAGGCTAGATCAAAGTAGGCTTTGCATTCAGTATCCTATTACATTTTGCAAGAAAGACTTGTTTTACACATAGATCAGTTAACCCAACATGGATACTTTAAGCGGCCGTGGCTCAGGAGGTAGAGCGGTCTGTTCGATCCCCGACCCCCTGCATTCAGCGATACTGAAGATACTGAACCTCAAATTGCTCCGAAAGGCATATAGCCATCTGTGTGTGAGGGTGTGTGTGAATGGTTACTGCTCTTGATGAGCAGGTGGCACCTTAGATGGTAGTCTAGGATGTATGTTTGTGTGTCTGTGAATGGGTGAATGTGACAAGTGTTGCAAAGCGCTTTGAGGAGTCGGTAGATTGAAATATTGGCTATTAGCTAGCGTACCTTAATAATTTATAAACTGGCTGGTAGCGATCATATTACTTATTCATTTAATTCAATAGTTTTTTTCTACTCTTTATAGTTTATGTAGAATAAGCATCTAATTTTGCCATAGACTGCTCAAAACATGAGGGACATGAGGTTCTCGATCTCTATGGGCCCCCCCCCCCCCCCACCCCAGGGTCCCCAGTGCAGCTGTACTGCCTGCACTATCCATATTTACACCCCTGACACAAAAGTTTAAAAAGAAACAAATAAAAGAATATGCCAAAGAAAGGGTGAAACTCAGCAGCCACTGGAGAGAGTAATTCCCAAACATGATGCATATATAATGGCATCTGCTGAATGTTGGATGAATGTTATATTTCAGTTGTGCTTGTGCACTTACCATCATCTTTATCTGACACACTCAAGGACAGGAAGCAAGTGCCAACCCGTGCGTCTTCCAGTAATGATGCAGAAAAGGTACCTTGACCGAACACGGGGGGGTTGTCATTCACATCCAGCACATTGAAGTAGACCCTGACACTGGATACCTGGGAATCCCCCTGCTGCACCACCACAGTGAGTATGTAGAAGCTTTGTGCTTCGAAATCCAGGCTGCGGGATAATAGGAACTCCCCTGAGAGGGGGCTCAGAAGGAACAGGTTCTCTCCGTCATCCTCCTGCACTGAGTATGTGATAGGCGTGAGAGTCTCAAACACTGTTTCCACCTTTCCCACAATTGTTCCTGTCAACACATGAATAATGCATAATAATAATGAACACGGAATGCAAATAAAACAATAGTCACAAGTTCAATAATAATTTAAGCTATCATGCAATACTGAAATGAACTAATTTACATGGGGAAAGGCTTTGCTGCACACTTGACTAACCTGGTGCTGTATCTTCTTTCACCTCAAATGAATAAACAGTTTTGGAGAAAGCCATCTGTGTTTGCCATCTGTTATCAGAGTGTAAGTTGAGTGTTCCATGCTTGGGCACAGCATCAAGAGATGTATAATACCATGAGGGAAGCATATGCTGCCCAGAGACGGTATCTGCAAACTGCCTCTCGCTGCTCACATTCACTCTATTTCCAGATGAAGCTTCACGAGAGGATGCAGTATTAAACACCTGAGGAATAGGAGTGAAATATGCATAAACAGGCAACATTCAAATCAATCAAAGTGTTTATTGTCCCTGCGAGAGATTTATTTTTACAGCCTGTACATATTTCACATATCTAAATGCCCTTACACACTGGATAATTCATTCAAAGTTAAACATAAGTTGTAATCAGTTATCTAAAAATCCTGCTCTCCCTGCAGCAAAATATAAGCTAACGAGACCAACTTACCAGAAAATTAAACAACAAAACGGTAAGTTTTCTCCATTTTCCAGTTGAGTCCATTATAAAGTTTACTTTAAATCCTCTCACTTTGTCATAATTGCAAAATCAAGTAAGAGAATAAGATCCGAGGCAAAACAAAACAGACACAGCAGTAAAAGAAATGAAGTCCTGGAAACTTCACAGAATTACCTCCACACAAGACCAACAAATGGAAAACTATAAAAGCTGTATCCATAGTGATTACTCAATCTTCTCAGCTTGTAATCCTGACTGGCACGCCCCTTTGACATCACTCTATGCAAATCCTGCAGTGGGGGAAAAAAAGCTCTTTTGGGCTTACAAAATGCAGCTGAATGCTTTTTGTTAGAAAACGTATTCCAAAAGAAAGCGTTCCACATAATCTTTAAATGAATTAGTACACGTCCCAGATTTTTTTAATGGAAATGGACTCTTTGAACAGTTGCCTCCAGCAAGATGGCCTAAAGGGAGCCTTTTTTGCAGCTTGTCAGATGGGGAATTCATTCAGAGACTGCGAGGCGTTCATTCAGTTGGTGAAAAGAGAGAATAAACAAACTGTTGCTCTGAATCACAGGTTTCTAAAGAGCTGACATGACACAGTAGCACTGAATGTTAAAACTGGACTGTTACTCATCTAAAAACAGTTCCTTGGAGATGTTTTATATAATTAATTAGAAAGCATACGTCTAGCATTGAATGTTCTGATAATCCAAGTTCTTTAGTATTTAAAATTAAATTACTGCCTCTGTAATTACATTTATGGTTTACACACAAAGGGAGCAGGACCACCATTCTTACTGCATTTTCTCCAACAAAAACTATTGTTGTAAAGCTTTTATAAACTATGCTGTTACACTGAGTAAGAAAGCCCGTTTCTGTGTTATGGAAACCACTCTGGCTCCATTAATTTTTGCAAACAGTTTTGAGCGGACAGTTCTTTGTATGGCAAAGGGCAATGTCACTGACAAAAGCCTGATAAATGGACAGGTGAACCTCCTTTAAGTGACTGTGAGACTGTCTCCAATCACACGCAGAGGAAACTTTATCCCAGCAAAGGATCACAAAAGGTTCCCGCCTGGATTCACTGGGGAAGTACACTCATAAAGCACAAAAAGTCCTTAACTGTCCTTAATTTCTGTCATAATAATATCATAAGAAATTTCAGCTGTGTTTCAGGAAGGCAGTCTCTTGTTATGTGTTGAGCATGGGACAAAGTTCTTTCTTTGCAATGTTATATTTTAAGTTATGATCATGTCTGACAAATGTTGCACCACAGCAAGTGGTTGTCTTATAGCCTAAATCCATGTGAGCAGGACACACAAGTGCACACAATAACTCACTTTTAAATGTTAGGTTCATACACTGCACCCTATGCTTTATCATGGCGCCACCTTCTGGATTTGGGTTGCTCAGACAAACATACAGAAGGCGACAATAATCATCCAGGGTTTACACTCACTTTTCAGGGCAATTTGGGGGTAAATAAACAATTGTGCAACCCTAGCACAAGATGGGATACAACTGAGGCAGTTAGATAACACTTATTTCCAGATAAATATGCAAACCCCTACAGGGCACTGAATTATTCACTCCAAATCACAGCTCTGAGACTGTTATTTTTTAGAAACAATAATCCCTGCTAAAGCTCATGATTTGTTTTCTAATAAAGCTAAGACATGTTTGCGCATATTATTTTCTGCTACAAATTTCCTGTTCTGCTGGCCAAACGTTTACAATGCATCAGAAACTGCAAGTAAAATATCTAGTTATCATTTAGTCAGTATGTTTAAAATAGATTTTAACTGAGCTGTCAAATTACAAATTGACAATAATATTCACTTTAGCCTTTAGCTATAGGTTTTAAATGAAAAGTGTTTTAATTAGTCAGGTGTATACTTGATAGGCTACATGTTCTGCACAGCGAATCTCAAGTTGTGATGCGATAACTCAAATTAGAGGAAGAAAACAAAAACCTTTTAAGAAAAACGACCTTTTATTGAAGACATTCTTGAATGTCGACAGCTGCATTTGATATTAGAGTGGTATTCAAAGAATAAAAAGACATTGGGACATCACATAAAAAAATATTTTTCAAAATAAAATAAAAAATACACTACCAACTCATAAATCTTTTTTGAGTTGTCACACCTAAAGACTAGTTACTTTCGTACTGATTTGCAGTCCTAAATTGTTACATAACATGGCAAAGATAAAGAGCTACCACTAGAAAATCTCAAACTTAAGATATGTAGTGTTAACTTTACAAAAAAGGAGAAAAACACTGTACATCTTAAAAACATTAAATATACACATGTTCTTGTTCAGTCTGACTTCTGTTTCAAGATGGTGAATTGAGTATATTAGGGTTATATGGCATAAACAAAACTTCAGGTCCCACCCCTATGCAATCTACTCGTCATCATCTTCGTCTTCTTCCTCCTCCTCCTCTCCCTCATCTTCTTCCTCCTCCTCCTCATCATCGTCATCTGCTGTAGCAGCTGCTTCCGAGTCCACTTTACCCTTCGTGCGGTAGGCAATGATATCCTGTGGAAAGCACAACCAGTGTGTTTTTAGTGCTTCACAGAAACCTACTCTGTTAACATGCTTCAAAGTAAAAAAATAAATAAATATCCGAATCATTCAAGTTTGGACTTAAGTCTATTTACCTTGTCGTATTTCTCCTTCAGCTTGGCAGCCTTCTTCTCATAAGGCTGCTTGTCCTCTGCAGACGAACTGTTCCACATCTCTCCCAACTTCTTGGCTGTGTCCCCAATTGAGAGTCCAGGACTCTCACCTTTTACTTTGGGGCGGAAGTCAGCACAGAATAGGAAGAATGCAGACCTGTGGGGAAATGTGTGTGAGTGTTTAAGACATCATAATCTACTTGGCACTTACTGTCAGAGAGAAAAAAAAGAAAAACTTTATGTGCAGCTAGTTGATTATTGTACATACGGTGGTCTCTTCGGGGCATTGGGGTCCTTGAATCGCTTCTTCTTATGGCCCTTGGGGGGAATGTAATTCTTCATTTCTCTCTCATAGCGCAACTTGTCTTGTTTTGCCATATCTTCAAACTTGCCTTTCTCTTTCGGTG
Organism: Hollardia meadi; assembly: GCA_037974645.1. Lineage (NCBI taxonomy): Eukaryota > Metazoa > Chordata > Actinopteri > Tetraodontiformes > Triacanthodidae > Hollardia > Hollardia meadi. The sequence goes on from JBBPCS010000023.1 coordinate 7,289,771, forward strand.
ACATTGTCTTTGGGGAGAGAACAATTAATTTCAAATCATCTAGAATACGACTGAAAGAAAATATTGGATTTATATAATTGAAAAAACATTTTTTTTTATGGTATGTGTAAAATGATGTGTATTGACAGTGATTTTCTTTACCTTCCAACGCTCAGAGCATTTCTTGGAGAATTCTGAAAAGTTCACAGAGGCATCGGGATGTTTCTTCTTGTGCTCCTCTCGGCATGTTTGCACAAAGTAGGCATATGAGGACATTTTGCCTCTAGGCTTCCTTGGATCCTTACCCATCTTGTATTACTAAATATAGGAAGAAAAAATATATATGATTTGAGAGAAATCTATCCATCTCCTAAACAGTACCTAAATATCACCTAATTGTCTGCCTCTTGCTTTGTCAGTTGCATCTATTGTTTAAAATCGGGTGGAGGGAGGGAGGGAGGGTGTCTGGGGTGACTGATTATCCATTTTATGTAGAGACCAACATGATGCTTCTTTTAATATTAACGTACGTATTAAATAGCCTTACTGGTACTTTACTTCCAGCATCCATTCACTGTGGTACAGTAACGTTACAGAGCAAGTAAAAACAGCCAGTGATTTATGTTACCCAATAACGTTAGCATCTCATACTAATACATAGCCGGCTTGGGGTTGTGATACAGACGAATAACATTAGCATTAGCTTCCACTGCCTTTGATAGTCCGCTAACTGTTAGCCATTATGGCTCCGCTCTTGCTTTGTGTCCTCTTGCTTTTTCGCATTAGCCTTCAAGCTACAATGGGCTAGCAGGTTTGAGCTAGCTGGCATGCCACAGAGCTCATTTCGCGGTGACGATTATTAAAATGGCTGATTTGATTGCTAACAATGGCTAGCCGAGTCCACACATCATCCGTTCATTAACCCATTAAACGGCCTCACGTTTAAAATTAAAGCCCTGTATGGATAAATGAAATTATTGGATTTGGAAGTGTCAGTGAAAGTGACGATGATCTCGGAGAAAGATGTTCCGCCGGCATCACCGCACCACCGGGGCTGCATCAGTAAGTTGCCAGTTAACGGTAACCTACGTTCACCTTCTACCTAGCGCTAACGTTAGCTTTTATGATAACAGCACGGTCAGACCAACCAGCCACCATTGTCAGGTTACATAGGAGGCTGTATGAGTTGGCTTGCCGTTATGTGGTAACACATTAACTGACATGTTCATTGAGAGAGTTGGCCTTTGTTCTCATTATTATTTAAGGCCGCAGCTAATTTAAGTGTTCGTAGCTGAGTTAGCAATACAGTGTTTTAACATCAGCAGGGGCATTATACTGTGTTAGCATCCTATCCAGCCCAGTCATGCATCTAAACATGTACAACGCCGATGTATCCTGCGCAAACCGTACCGCAAGCCACTATTTCATTCATAACTGGTGCATACTGGCCGCTCTGTTAGTAAGTTAATATTTAGGACGCTTACCTTTATAACGCTACAAGAGGCCAGCTGTACGCCCGTACGTCTCGAACAATGGGACAAGAAGCACCGTCAGTGCGCGGTCTTTTGGCTGTGAAGATCGCTGTGTTTATCCCGTGTGTTGGGCTCCAGCTGTCGGACATTGGCTGCCGTCTACTCCTTGGAGTATCTAATTGGACACTCTCTGTCTCAGTCACGCTTGTTGTGCAGTTGGTTGTCCAAATCACGACGGGGCGATGGCGCTAAACTTGAATGGCAAGCAGTGAGGATGAGCAGTGAGGGGTGTAAAGTACTTCATGAAGCAGCCTAGATGTGTGTTAAACAAACAGTCCTTAACGTAATGTTATGTTATTAATGGCCTATATTAGCCCACAGCATTATCTGGTCAAAGTGGAGCTAATCTTATTTTAGTATTTATTTATTATCAGAAATTTGAATTAGAGATTGAGATTAGGCCATTAGATGAATGGCTGGTTGAGTAGTCTGTGAATTAATTTTGATTGAAAATTAAATAAAAAATGATCTGGATAATTTCCTTTTCTGAATTGTATCTTGTATCCATATACATGTATGCCTACATATTTGGAAGACAAATATAAATTATATGGAACCGTGTCATGTTTTGTACATGAAATGTTAAAAGCAGGCTATTTCTCTCTGAAACAGAGTTGGAGATTGTAGCATATAATGAAATTACTTGAGTAAATGTAGGCATCTCTGGCAAAGTTGAATATTTAATGTAACATCTCCCCTGCTGAGCAGCTCACAGAGGCCATGCATAACCACAGCACCCAGAAACATCCTGTAAAGTTTTCCATCACAAAACAACTACAGTGGTCAACAATGGCAAACAAAGGTAATGTTAAACCAAAGATATGTAAAGATTTAGAGACTTGTTAGCTTACTTGAATTTAAAAATTTGATTGATTTAGCAAGCATCATATTTTCTTACCTTAATAGCCTATGTCTTATCTCATTATGTTGTATAATTACATTATAAGATAGACTGTGTTTAATTATACACCCAAAAAAGGAAATAAAAAAAATTCTGTCAAGCATAAGATGGTACAGGTATAACAGTTATGACATCAGTCTATCAGAAAGTTTCAGGTATCTATTAAGGAAAGACATGATTTTTAGTACGGTTAATGTCACATTTCTAGCTTTTGTTATAGCATTATTATGGAAAACACAATAAACAAATTTAGCTTGATTTGTTACTTGCCCGATTGACTAAATGTTTTTGTTCACCCACATTTCTGAAACCTACATGCTCGAGTGTTAGAGGGAGGCTCTGATGTGAGACCTGTATTAGGTGTGTTTACTGTTTTGCCGTGTTGGCATTGATCAAAAATATTATTCAAAGAGAAAGTGCACCTCAATGACTTTGAGGTCATGATCTAATAGTACTTTTTTTTGGTTGAGGGCAAACATTGGTGGGATCCATATGAAACGTCGAATTGAAGTGAATTCGTCTACCAGCCAAACTCAGCTGCAGAGATTCTGCTGTAACTTCTATTTATGGGCTTCTCATTAGCAAAATGTGTGTTTTCTTGTGTGTGTTGGTTGCCTGATGTCAACGTCATTTATAGACTCCTGTCTGGACCTTTTGGTTCAACCGTGTACAATAAGGATTTTTGCTGGAAGCCAGCCTGTAAACCTGAATGCATTCGCACAGAAAACAGCCTCAGGGCAGAGAAGAAACAACCCACATCCCAGTCAGGTTGGTATTTAGGCTGCGTTAGCCTCAATTTTACATTTATAGTTGAATGCTTTGCTTGACCTCTCACAGTGGATTGTAACCTTTAAGTCAAGCCATTTTCCCCAAGTCTTTCATGATGTGGAGGCTGCCTAGGATTGCAGCACAAAGCTCTGAGTATGTCAGCTATATACCCTTGGAAATATCCCCCATCTGAGGGGGAGATCTGTGAGGCCTTGACAGCACAGTACCGCTCCACCTACAGATGTGACTTCATGAGTATGCCTCAAGGTAGGACAAGTCTGTTTGTTCAGTCTTGCGCTTATGAAAGCTTATCAGAACAACTGAACTCATGACAGTAAAGCATGCAGGCATGTCCGAATCAAACCATCTCTGTTGTAATAATATTTCTCTCTACAGCTTTTTTGTGGAATTTGTTTGATGGGATATGATCATAATGCAGAAAGAAGACTTGCAATTAAGCACAGCAGGCATGAAGTGGCTCCCTCTACTGAAACAGATAGGAGGGACAGTTATCGCTAGCCTATAAGCAAAAACCTGAACTGTTGCACTACAGCTCCAACACGGACCCTAACATGGCCTGTCGTGGTCATTTTCTCTAATGTGTGCTAGAGAAAATGCTCATGTAATCCCAGTAAAGACTTTGCAATTCACCTCGCCTGGTTGTTTATTTATGATATATTCGTTTTCCTCTGCGTGTTGCAGTTCTGACTGTCGTGCAAACGCACTTCCACCCTCGGCAGAAAAGATCAGATTTGACAAAACTGCGACATGTTTTGTGGAAAGAGAGTCACAAGCTGCAGCAGCAGGAGGGTCAGCATCGGCTTTTTCCTTTGAGCATTTTAACAGGTTGCTTACTTTTGATTTTGACGGAGGGGTACGTCGTGCATTGTGTCTTGGCTTTGCAGAAAAGGAGGCTGTAAAAACAGATTTTGAGTAAAGATGCTTATCCAAACAACAGGGAGGAAGCAAACTTCCAGCAGCTCTCACGCTTGATCCCAGTTCTCTAGAGTGGATATCAAGCTGGCCTATCTGGAGGACCAAACTGAACCTTATTGTTTATGTTTGATAATCTGTATTTTTTGTTCTTATGTTTTTTAGGCATAAAAATGAAGAAATAAAATATCATAACATAACACATTGTAATACACTGTAAACTGTCTAACAGGATTAATTTACTCGTGTCATTTTTGTGTGGAACTTGCAATAATTAAACATCTCTGCCTGTGGTGAAAAGATATGTTCCTGCTCCCTTCTCCCCATACTCTGCTGTCTGACTCCCGTACTCTGCTATATTATGCAGTCTGTTTGCAGCGTGATAACACGACTGAATTGATTTAATTTAATTCATCACTCTTCTCTTTTGCATTGTAAATACTGTCTTCAAACTTTTATTTTTGTTTAATTTATGCATTCCCCTTGGGAGCGGCAATGGGAAAATATAAATGCATTAACATTAATGAGATGAATTAAACTATGATCACTTGAAAATTGCTACAACAGTTAACCGACTCAAGTGCAATGTAAACAGTGCAATATTGCTATTAAACAAGATTTATGATGGTGACAAAGTTGTTTGCAGAGTCTTTAGTTTTGTAGTCTCGGTTGTCACTCTTTGTTTCTCAGTTACCATGGGGCCACCTGCTCTGCTCAGGGGTAATGTTAGAGTGTCAGGTAGACTCATGTGAGATCTGTCTGATTAACATCTATTTGGAGGTCAGACTGTGTACATGTGCTGCACTAAACTCTGCTTCTTACATCGACCTGTAAGATGCACCGTCTAACAAGTATGCCACTGGGGGAAAAGGTTCGCTCTTCTTCAGCTTCAGGAAGATTAGAAACCCAGCATGTGACCAGGTAATCTGCTATTTAGTTGCTCTCCTTATTACCATAGTGATTCACATGTTTTTTTAAAATGAGTTCCTCATTCCTATTTAATGCAATTTCATCTCAATTTTACATAGAATTTTAAAGTCTAGACATGGGATAATGGCACCATGATTGAGACCTTGTTTCTCTGTCATGTTTAGAAAATGTTGTTTATTGTTGTCATGGTGCTTGAGTTGCCATCAGTGGCAGCACTGAGCAGTTACCATGTAATACATGAAGTCTGGTCACCTTATAACCAGGTTCCCAAGATTAAATAGATATATGTGGTTTCATCTGGCACTTCTTTTTGTAACAAAAATAACAATTTTGGCTAACCTGAGTGATTAAAGATATAACCTCCTTCTCATGTACATTCAATGAGGGCCCAAATAATATTTACCTGTAATAACAATGCACTTAAAGTACAGTGCGTGCATTGAATCAAAATAAAATCTCAAATCCTCCAGCATCCTCTCTGAACTGGGGAGTGGAGAGAAGAGGATGAGAAACAGTTCTGGTCCAGGAAATCGGGGTGAGAAAGTCACGGATGACTTCTCAGTGCCGAGACGAGTGACTGTCAGCGAGGACAGAAAAGAGCAGCCTGAGTGGTTGGTTCAAGAGCTGCTGAAACAGAACAGGCGAAGACACTCTGTCGCACTTGGAGATCGGGCTCAATTCATGGGACGACAACGACACACTATTGACCCAACTCACAGCCTCCAGGTACAGTTTTCAAAACATCAGAGAAGTACATGTGACCTACCTGTATCTGAAAAGTTATCCTAAATCTAGATTATATCAGTGCCATAATAGATTTTTAACCCTTTCATAATTTGCTGATTCCAGCCCCAAGGTGTCACTAGAGTGCTACATTGCTACACTTCCCAGTCTATAGGATCTTTCCTAATTGCTTAAACTTATACAGCCGAGGCATACAGCTCACCAATACCAGAATTAATGTGAGGTAATGTTAAAAAGCCATTTTAAATCAAGCTGATGATCAATTCACTTGCAGCCTGGCAGTGCATCAGGCGGAACAATCTGTCCCAGAGCCCGGGATGGCCTGGCCAAAGTAAAACAAATATACTGTAGTTGATAAGCCAACTACTTTAAAATAGTGGTTGTCAAAGTGGGGTCCAGGGGGTCCTTGAGGGGGTTCCATGCAGGGGGTCTCCAGCAAAAAGCGACGTAATTAATAACTATATAATGACTATATTCCACCCACAATGACAGAATGCATGGGATTAATACATTTTCTGTCATAAAACATCTAAAAGAAAAATTCTTATCAGATGGGGGTCTAATTTGTTTCAGTTTAAGGGTCCTTAACGTGACAAAGTTTGGGAACCACTGCTTTAAAGGACCCCAGTAAATTCCCATTTAACCTTTCAAGCTGACAGGAATGATGGAATGATGACTTGTGCACATGCACAGGCCGTTGGTGGGTTTCAGTTGCAGATATCAATGACACTCCTGTGCTTACTGTCATGAGCAATGTGCCGTAACAGATTAGGTGGAACAGGCTCAGGAGTTCAAAGTTATGCAGCTCTAATAACGGGATTTGAAAAGCAGTCGAGGTTATGTGAACACTTTCAGTACTTCCATCACTCTGACTGATTAAACAATTATCTCTGCATTTGACGAGATACCATGAGGAAACCTTGACCCTAGTTACATCCTTGAGGAATAAGGCTGTTTATCCCTGTTATTTATTAATGATAAGAGTGTCATGGGTAGAGGTTTCCGTTGCCAGGAAACCACGGCAAATTGAAGGGAGGCCAATAACACTTTGAGCACGGCCTGTCATTTGGCCACATGCAAGCATTGCAGAGACATGTCTCGGCTGCTGGTGACCATTACAGATAGTTATTATTACTCCGAGGTGAAGCCCTACTCATGTATGTTGATAATTAAATAGTGGTCACTGTGGAAATGCTCTCTACATATCTCCTCTCTAACCTTGGTTTCGTATTTTTAGCAGTCCGACATTATGAACTGCCTGGTGAGTGCATTTGAGTGGACTAGAAAAAAATAAAATAAAGTTCCTGCAAGTGTTCAACTGGTTTTTCTTGTGCATTGTGCTCTCTTATAATAGTCATAATCAACCTGCACGATAGTAATTGGCTTATCCTGTGATATAACGCCACCATTTCCTCTTTCCAATAAGATTGATGAGACAATATCACTCGACAACCTCCAGGAACTGAAACTAGCCTTTGAGGTACTGTATAAAAGAACACAGACAGTCTGGTTATTCATTTCTCAAAGATTTGACTGTATTTTCCTTTGTAAAGGAATTTGAAATGGGAGGCTTGAGATCCATTGATGTGAAGAATTTTGGACATATAGTGAAGAAGTGTTTGGGTTTGCCTAAGACAGTAAGACAGTGTGACATTTCTCTTTATATCTTGCTCTCTGTCACATTTTCTCATGCCTGTGTTCTCTTTCTCTCCGTCTTTCATCTTTGCAATTAAGGACAAGCCTTTGAAATTACCTAACTAATTTACAGTAAGTGTCATTGGGCTTTATTCTTTTGTTCTTTGAATTTCACAGAGCAATGCACAAATTCAAGGATTATTTAAGAAGATTGATTATTCAGGCCAAGGAAGGATTTCATGGGTGAGCTGAAATTCCTCTTTTGTTTCTTATGGAGCATGCTGGCTTTTTTATTCAGTGAGAGAGCCTTTCTATGCATGCTAACCAGGAGTCTGCAAAAAAAAGAAAAAAGTTGTGCTCTATGATATATGATAGGGGTATTTTCGCAACTGACATTCAGCACAATGATTTGGGCTCAATCCAGTTTTCTATCGGGCCAAGTTGACTTTACACTAACACATTTGTCTTGTGCTGACTCAAAGGTGATGGTAATTCCCAACATCGGTATTGGCTCTGGACACTTAATTTAATTTTTAATAGCTTTTTGGTGTTTTGTTCTTCAGCTACAGCCGAATTGAGACATCAGTCTCAAATCTTCAGACTGTAAGGATTTTAAAGCTAAAAATTGGTCCTGGTTTGTACACAAGTAAAGATATATCTGATGCAACATGGGAGTAAGTATGGCACCGTAGGAGGTGCGTCAGGCAGAATTGCCCAGCAGGTGGACCCACCTGTGCTTACATCTAGTTAATTAATAATACAGCAATTATACAGCACTTAATTTTGAAAACATGATATGACAAATCTCATAATTTCACAATTTCTAGATTGATATAGCGGTACATATGTGAAATGTAAAAAACAAAACAAAATAGCCTTCATCACTCACAGGCTTTATTTTGTTTTGTTTTTATGCCTCCACACTGGTGGTGAGACATTATGATTTTGGGGTTGTCTTTCCCATTCTTGTGAACGCACTATCTCAGGAACTTCAAGGGGGAATTTATTCAGGTTTGGTACAAACGTCCACTTGGACGCAAAGATGAACTGATCAGAATTTGGTCAAGTTAATTATGACACCAAAAAAACTTTTTCAAAACCAAAACCACTTTTGTCATGACTCAAGAATTCATATGAAATTTCACACAAATGTCTAATATGATAAAATGATGCAGTGATATTTTATTTCCAAAAGGTGAAAGGTCAACTTCCCTGTGATATCATAATGTTCTGCAAAAACACTTTTATTACTCAGTACCTTAAGTCAGGAACAGAAGGAGAGATTGTGACCATATTTCACATTTAGTTGGATACCGAACAGATGACACCGATGCTTATTTTATAAATCCTCTTCATACATGTCAATATAGTGATAACTTCCATTGCGCTAAGAAAGACACTTGTTTCCTTTTATTAAATTCCTTCTCTTTACATAAAATAAATCTGGGCAGATTGATGTAAACCGCAACTTGACTGGTGCGCGGTGGCATACAACCGCAAGGCTTTAATAGATGTTTGACATTTATTGTCCCACCTTGGTCTGAAACTAAACCTACCAAATTGTTATCATATAACCATGATAACAATTTTTATTATTATCACCTGCTTGATAGACAACCTGAATATTAACACCAAGTAATGTGATGCAGGGTGACTTGTGCGCATACTTGCTGCAGGAGTACAAAGAGAGGCAAGACACTGCAAGACGCAGTAAGCAGGTGGCTTTCACCCTACCAGCCACTATGAGGACGTTGTGTCATGGCATTCCCATCGTCAACATCCATTCCACCCATGATGGCACCATTGTCACAGTGCGAGAAGATGGGGTTGTTTGCTATTGGAGCCCCGAACTTAAACCACTGAAGACCAAACACATGTTTGTATGTTTTAACTTTCTTATTGTCAAGAAACTCCATGAAAAGACCAAAGCCAACAATGTGTTAGTCTGTCTCTTAATACTGGCACTCAGCCCTAAGCTTATTTGTTCTTATTGACAATACAAATCTGTAAAAAAAAAAAAAAAAAAAGGTTCACAAATATAGGTTTTATTTTTAAAAAAGATCAGTAGATTCACAAATTAACCGGAGGTAATATAGTGCATTTGTTGGGGACTGATCAATACCCTTGGTGCTCATATTACAGTGGGAGCACGTTTCTGTTACAATGACTCAAAATAAATGACAGTGCTCATGCTCTTCATGATGAAAGAACATGTCAGCAGCGCTCATTGATGTGATTTTAATAGTGAAGGTGTTTTGAGAGGAATGTCTGTCACAATAGGAAATAAGCTCACGTTAATGTTATGAAACTGTGATTTTGGTTAGGTTTACACACAAAAAATCCTCGGTTAGGTTTAGGAAAAGACCATGGTTTTAGCTAAAATAAGCATGTTTAACATTTAACATATGCAAGTATGTAAGTTCCAGTAAGCAAAGGAAACATTACTAAGATCGGGATGGATTGTTGGGATAATCACAGGATTTTCACTTGGGAGACTGGGGTTTGTTCCCTGTGTGGAGCAAATTTATTTTCACACAAACATTATTTATTTTTGCTTTTCCACCATTCAACGCGACTGTCAGAGGAAACAGAAATATGAATCTAACGGGTGGAACCAATTAGGTAGAGTTGACGTGTTGTGGCCCTGGAACACAGCCAACCATAGCTCCTTTCTGGGCAAAGTAACAGGTTTAGACTCCACTGGCAAAACTTGTTAGGATCAATTCATCGTTGGTTTGTTTCTTTTCAAGAGATTTGTGGATGATACGAAAAATACAGAATGTCACCAAGCTTACCCTTTAATATTGCCCAAATGTATAGAAGGTGTAAGGTGTTATTTTGTGACTCTTATGAATGTATAGTAAGGACATTGATATATTTACATATTTATTTCAGGTCTGTTTTATTAGATTGAATTATCATGTGTTCAACTTTCATTTTGTTTGATTTGGTAAAAGGTTTTAAGATAATCATTTTTTTTTAATTTTTGCAGAATGAAGGACCTACAAGCAGGAAGTCGAAATGGGCAAGTGATTTTGCTCTGATGACAGAGTATAACAAGCTGATAATCGGAACAGGGTAACATGAGAAAAGGGTTAATAAAATGACTTAAAGACCACATTTTTTTAATGGATTGCTCCCTGCAGGTCTCAGACTGTTGTTTATGTGCGTGTCTTTGTTATCTTGCAGGGACAGAGAGATCCAATTCTACGAGCTCTCCACTCTGGAGCCTTATTGCCAGATCAATGCACTGGAAACAGTGCCTTTGACTTTAGACTACAGGTGAGCCACTAAAACTGCATGTTAACATATCTTCTTAATGGCCCAATAAGTCCCAACACACATAATGGTTTGTGTGTTGTGTCCTCATAGTGACACTGGCCATGATAAATGTTGTATTCTGTATGGAGATACTGAGGTAGGACCTTTTTCATTCAAGTCATATCCAATTATCAAACAAAATCATTCATTATATGCCACTTGATTAATCCTGGGTGAGGTTATTTTTTGTGTTTGTGTTTCAGGGATGTGTGACTATCATTTTAATATCCTCTGTTGGAGATACCCTCAGGTAATTGTGCTTTTTCTCGAAACCTACTACACATATTTACTTACCATCACACACACACACACACACACACACACACACACACACACACACACACACACACACACACACACACACACACA
>JBBPCS010000023.1:7309034-7326711 GCA_037974645.1 Hollardia meadi
AACCGGGTCAGTCCAGGTTTTGTTTCCCCCCCCCCCCCCCTTCTCTCACACAAGTCAGCAGCACCAACAAACTAATCAACTAAATCAGCACAAAAAATATGACCATGCTGCTGAAGCTCAGCAGCTATGTCCTGCCAACATATTTTCTGCCCAAATGATGCGTCATGTTTCAATGGCACATTTAGATCCTCTGTTCCCCCTTTTGCACAGGAGCAGTGGCAAAAAAAAGCCCCAGATCTTGGGGAATCAACTTGTGGCTCCTTTCCAAATGCCCCTCCACATGTTCTCTCTCCACTTGTCCATGCCAGTGGCAGAGGACTGAGCCAACTGTGGGAGAAGTAGGATGATGTGTCTGCATATATCTGGTGAAATGTCCTGCATTTTTTCATATTGCAATATATATATTGCACAAAACAAAGATAACACAATGTCAGTTATGTTCCAATATCGTGCAACCCAAGGTCTCAGTAAATTAAGAGTATGTTCTAGACCTGCTCTATACAAAAAGTCTCAAGAGATAACTTTTGATGTGATTTGGCGCTATAAAATAAAAATTGACTTGACTTAACTTGAACTCCTCAGATGAATTTTAGGTACACAAAGTCCCTCTAGACATCAGCACACACAATACATTTCTCTTCCACATGTTGAAATTCCTGCAACCTTGAATCATTCTTGCCATCAGTGAAGAGAGAGCTAATGTGACCTGACTGGTCCCTCACATCAGTGGAGGGTCTGTGCTTTCGGGGATTGAGAGATGTAGCAGGGGGCAGTGTATATATGTGAAGAGCTTCCAAATTAAAGGCAGGGATCAAAGGGTTGTGTTTGCAGGTGTCCTTGATTACATAACAATCACATTAAGTGGGTTGAGCATCGTCCTCGAGGAGTTTACACATGTACACTTCAGCCGGGAAAAACCTTTTCCCCGTTACTGCCAGTGCTCTGCGGTTAAACTACAGGAGGCACAATCTTTCTGTCTGTCTGCATCACTGCTGTGGTGTCACAGATCAAAAGCGCTCCAGGGATCTTGGAATCCCCTTCAGATGGACAGTGCAGACTCATAGCAATTCCTTTTTTTTTAACACCTATGGGTGTCTCATTCCCACTGCAAATGGCTGACAGCCTGCTGTCAGATGGGATTAAGGAGAGCGTTACCTGCATGCAGAAGCATTGAGGGCCAAAAGGAGACAAGTTCTGTGAGCTGAGAATAATTCATCTCTCGGTAATGAGGAAAATGATGTTAGACCTGATCTGAGTTCACTCTGCTGCAGAATATTAGATCGTTTACTAGAGAAAAATTTGTAACCCTCGTGCCACTTAACTGCAGAAAAGTGATGACAGGATTTATAAAGGTATTTTGTTTTATAGGTCCAAGAAGTTAGCTTCTGACCATAAACATGTGAGGTATATTCACCTTTGATTATGTCATTTTAGAGGAAAAATACATCTGACAAAATGTCAACACTGCAATAAAGCAAATATTAGTCATATATTTATCTATGTCCTTATACTGGTGTGTTAACATGAAGGACAACAATGGAGAAAAGTCCAGGGACCTCATTTAAAAAATGGACTAAAGACCAATTTTGATTTTAGTATGACTTGAGCTGGAAACCATGTATTAAATAGTTGTTTATAAAACCTTACTTGAAGATGCAAATAATCTTATCTCTAGGCAAAGTTTTGACTTGGTGTCAGTGATATTCCTGCTGGTTATGTAGGGGTATTGCAGTTTAGAAAGGATATGTGTCCAAGCCTGTGTGGAAATTTGCATGAGCTTCATGAACAGTGTGACAGGGATTATTAATTAAAAGTGTGAGGAATTAGCAGACCTACAGTTTTTGCATCACTTTATCTTCTAATGTTGAATTCTTAAGCAAGATCTTTCTTTTTTTTGCCTCACCTAGTTCACTGTACCAGTGACACACACCCAAACTGCATGTTTGGCTTTGTTATGTCAACCCACTATTTAGTCCACCAAATAATACATGTTGCCTGGTTTCAATCTCCGCTACAATTACCGTAACCTTGTCTTCCAAAATGTTTGATTTTCAATTTTGGTTCATGGCTATCCCTGACTTAACCCTCCTTTGTGCTGGCATTATATAAAGGAAAATCACAAGGCAGGTGGTGTCATTTTAAGATGATTTGAGATTTATAGATCACAGGTGTTTAAGTTACAAATAGGATTATTAGAACCTGCTTAAGCAAGAGCTTTTATGCTCAGCATCTTATATGAATCGGATGTAAGCACACAGTTGAAAATGATTTTTAACACAAAGTTTAAGTATAAATCTAAGAACATTTTATATATAAGGCCACTGGACTTTATCGCTTTTTCCCTAACAAAGTCTGACATGTATTTTATAAATGTATCAGAATGCAGTCAATATAACCAAATGCTTTGAATTCATGAACCCATTGTTTTCTTCAGTGTTTTTTGGCCTAATGAAGATGATTTGACATCATTTCAGGGTTGTTTCAAGAGATCTTTTATGTAAAATGGTAAATTAAAGGTCATCCTGAAAAGTATAGTAAAGCATAAAAATTAGTGCATAATCTAGGTAAGCAGGTGTTCAGATTCATAAATAGAAAAAGCAGGTCTGGATTGGTGGGGGGCATGTTCCCACAGATATAGGTGGGGGATGACATACAGTATGATCCCAGAAGTCCAGGTTGAGTAATGAATCCACCCATTCAAAGTATAAACAGACAAAACTACACTGCACACTTGTCCGTGGAACTGCAAGACAGGGTCTTACAAGTCTCAATCATCAAGCAAACATTCATCAGTAATAATGAAACAGTAATATGTTGTACAAAAAATGTGTACTTTTGCATATAACAGGTTGGCCAGAGCAGAGCCTTGCTGGATGATGACGTGTTGGGGAAAAGCTTTTTTGGCAAATGACCCTCTTTTGTTGTTGTTTTTGAAAATGAAATGAAGGTGGAGGCTGCATTTTTTTGGACTACGTATTACAACAGCTCATTGTAAAGGAACACTCTAATATGCACTGAACGTTACAAACTGTTTTATAATACTAGTATTTACAGTCTGATTCAGAGATTCCTCATTTAAGCCTGATTAAAAACCATAAATCATAAAACAGTGGCTTTTATTTGGAGTCATGTAAAATCATGTAGTCGACACACATGCACACATCACAAATGCACACAATCAATGCAGTTGGTACCGTTTCACCGAGCACTTAATTCATCACACTGGAGGTCTCAATTTAATTTGTACGATATTGACAGTGCACTGATTTACTGTCAGTAGTTTCCTCTCTTCTTCAGCGAGTGTCAGAGTAAAGGACTTTGCATCTGCCACTCTTCTGTCACAACTACCATTGTCATCCAGAGAAACTCCTACACTGCTCAATTTGTTTTATGATTATTTTCCCCTCTGTATCAACCTCTTATGTAATAGATTTCTTTTTTTTTCAAGTTGGAAAGAATTCATATGAGTTATTATCTGATAACAAGTCAAATTCTCCTGGCTTATGAGATGAGATGTTTTCCTTGAGGTGCCTTCTCTCTTCAGCTAAGGAAATGATTTCAGAAAAGTGTGTGATAAGATGAGATGGAAACCTTTTGGGCATGACTAATGCTACTGAGTCCAATTAAGCTGATGTCTTGTATGCACCGAATTAAATCAGCCTGATATGATTTTGTCTGCCTGTGCATTTATTTGCCTCTATCTCTGATCACCTGAAAAATTCAGAAATACAGAGAGCCTTGCATATGCACAAATCATGGCTGTGCATTCCTTTATAATTGGTAAACTTTCTACTCTTATTTCTACAGCTGTAAATGTGCCCGCTCGAGGCTTGTGAAAACGCTCCATTCGGGATTTGTTGACTATAATTGGAAAGCTAGGAAGTGCAGGAAACAAGTCCTACAAAAAAAATTAATAATGTGTAGTCCTGACAGTTGCAAAAAAAATGGTGATGGTGAGGGAATTGACTAAATTATTTTTTTCTCTATTAGGAAAATTGTTCATTCTCTAATTGTAGGGGGTTACATCTAGTCTGTTTCACACAACTGCCACCAAACTATTGCGACTCTCTGTGACCACTGCACCACACCCGCAGAGAGTGAATTTATGACTTAGTTAAGCTCTCTGAAGGCTGCATCGGCTTGCCAGGAAAATGATTGTTAGTCTAGAGGAAGTCATAAATCAAAACAGGCCTCGGTTTGTCATTATCTATTAATACTATACGCTCTAGAGCTCTGGAAACAGACAGAACTCACACGCTCTTGCTTTTTCCCCAAGTCTGAAAGCTTTCCTCTGAAAGATGGTGGTAAAAGACAGCTCTTCAAAGTTTGCTCAGCTTGTGATTGATTTACTCATCCCTTCATGGTCTGCCGTGTACACTGACAGCTCTGGAGGTGGAACGGTGTTGAATGCCTTAATTGAGCCGAATGCGCAGAGCTTAAATGCTGCAGGCACAAAACTCACACAATTAGGAAGGACTAATGAAGTGTGGTATCACCCATTATTTCTTTAAATAACCCTCAGGGCTTCCCATATTTAGTATCAGTAAGTCTTAATTAGTGATTGGGAAGAGGAAATATTAATATTTAGCCCAAAACCGAGCATCTTAAAAAAAAATTTTAAAAAGCCACTTTTGACAGTTTCTACATCTTTTGTTAAAACAAAACAGTGGATTGTATATAGGTCATTATTTGGAGGCGTGTTTGAACATTTTTCTTTTTTTGCTGCCATTATTATAAAAACTTTCTCTGTCTTTTCAGAGCCAAGATGATATGCATGTGATCCACAACAATCAACTGGGTAAGTTCTTCTTTTTTAAATGACTTTTAATAATGAGTAAGAAAATCTATTCTGTACAAATGGGATGCCAATGAAATACCCTGAAAAAAATCTGACTGTACTGTTTGTACTTTTATAAATGCCCATTAAATAAAAACAGGGTAATCATGTCCTTTCAGCAGGTGCTATGATTGCTGCTACTGTATGTAATTAAAAGGAGCCAACCTTCACTTTATAGAAAATATATAATTAAGTTTAATGTATTATATGTATTGATTTTCTTTGTCACCTGAAATGGGAATAGCTTACCACACCGTTTTTCACATGTTGGCCAATAAACTGCAATAAATGTAATTTTGTGGTAAAAGTATATGCTCCTTAATTATATTATGCTATGACAGAAAATAAAAGCTGTTTGTCCATTGGACCACAAAACAGCATAACTGATTTTTATCATCATTTTAAAGACACACAGTACAATTTACAGCTACAGCTACATAGATCTGTCTTCTAGCAGTACTATAATTTACACCATATTAATAAGTTCAATCAACAACAACTCAAGGATTTTTACAATATAATTTCCCAAAGAAAAATGTATTTCTATCATAATTATAAAATAAATGATACATAACTAATTTGATCAACAATTGTTCGGTAACAATATTACTGTACCCTGTAATTATTAAGTAGTTGTGAATTGTGTGTAATCCAACTTCAAGTCTCTCCTAAATACAAAGTTGTTGTCTTATTTGCTCAAATCAAAGTATTTTATCGATACCCGTTATATACTGGATAACTACATTGGAATTTGCAGGATGTAATCTAAGACGTTACCAAAGACTTTTATATACTATTCATTTATCTGCTGCTGTATTTGATGGTACCTCTACAGGTCATCTTTAGCACTCTGTCATTGTTTGATATTTGAATCAGTCTGCATCAGCGGAACTAATTTGCAACGCTGGATGACATTCAAAGAGATGAACCATTACTTAGTGTTTTGCATCCTCAAAGGATATAAATACATTATCGCTTGATATAATCATGAATTGTAAATTTTGAAATGAAAAATGTTAGAGAGTGTGAAAATTTTAATGACAAATGCTATTAAGTGCTAATGGAAAAGGGGCTTTTGTCTGATGCCTTGAAAATGTAATCTTCAGGGTTCCTCAGATTTTCACATTAATATAGTCCCATCTCTTTATCGATTTGAGAGCAACCAGGAATTTCATAAGCAGAGCAAATAAAAAGATCCCATGCATGCCTTTTATGCTTCAGGGGGCTCATACAATCACTATCAGAGAGTGATTTTCGGAAGACTACAGAGGAGTTCTGAGCCAGTTTTCTGGACCTCTGCCTGTTGTTCATTCAACTGGGTCACCACAGACGCAAAAGCACACAAAAGCAACTTCATAATGCTCTCATTTGGCACCTCTGCACAGAGAGGAAATACAAACAGATAGCTATGTGAACAATGGAGCTTCACTATCTGGCACCACCACAGTAATTCCCTTTGTCTCACCCTCGCCTGCCGAGAATATTGTATTTGGGCAGGAATTCAGTAGATGAATAGAGGAAGTTGACTTTCTATTGTTTTAACAAAACAGGAAGCATCAAAAGGTTTAACTGGATTGTCTATTTTACAAGAACTGGGGACCTTTATGAAGGTATTGGTAATAATCATTCAAACCAGGTTTCTTCAGAGGTAATACAGAGTGCCAAATCTGAATAGAATGATATCTCATTTATGTCTGATTAAAATGAGACACTGTGTACAGTTTTACACATTGCAGATCTACATTATTACATCTTTCAAGCGAACAAAAAGCAAGTGCAAGTCCCCAGGCCATATTGTGCTGCATGTTGTGTTTTTAAAATGCAACAAGCCACATCTCAACAACACAGATAGCTGAAACCTTGGAGAATATCACCTAACCAACGGCCTCGGGAGAAAACATAATTGAAACCAGCCACAATATAAACATTGCATGCATTGTTAAAATGTGAGTGCGAAAACGTGCACTGGTGAAGATGTTCTCTATAAGTGCCAAGGGCCACTAGTCCCTAGTGAAAGTAAGTTAACCTTTTACAGCACAAGCCACAAATGGAATCGGAAATATTCTGTTTTCTTGTTATTTTTAAGAGGTTGTCTGTGTCTTTGTAGCGTCACAGTTCCAGCATGAATGTTGGCCAACAGAAGCATACTTCTTCAGTTGACCAGGACATCTATATTTACTGTATATATTTAGAAGTATTACACTAAAACCAATCTTCTCCTTTTCCTCCAGCCCAATCAATTCAATCATTTCACTTAATCTCCAGACTTGTATTCGGAAGACGATACATAAACTAGAAAAATGATGTTTAATATGCACGGTGTATAGGTAGAAGAGTCACAGGAATGAATACTAATGCGTGCTAAGCCTAGAAGCTAGTTTCAGATCATTTCCACTGCTCCAGCCTGCTGCTTCTGGTTTACATAAACATGTACAGTACATGGAGGTAATGACTTTTGGACAAGAGTAGCTCTTAATGTATTTACAAAAGTCTAAAGTTTTAATCTGATTATCATGTCTTGTCAGCCAAGCTCAGCTTTTTGAGTAGATCCGAAGAAGAAATGCTCTTATAATGTACTGTATTGTATAAATTAGGCCGTTTTGACTAAAACCTGTTGGTTGTTTATTCAGACCAGAAGAAGAACTTAATCTCCTGACTAAAAAAGAAACTTCTTGTGATGCATGTGAAATGATGGAGAAATTATTTCTGGCCTTCTACTCTCTTTTTTTAATAGCATTATGCTTTCGGGTTGTCTGTCTGTCCACCCCATTCTGGTGAACGCGATGTCTCAGGAACAGCTTTGACAGAAAATCTTCAAATTTGGTGCAAACATTCACTTGGACTCAAGGATGATTTTGGTAGTCAGAGGTCAAAGGTCAAGCTCACTGTGACCTCACATCAGTCCCATGCTTGTGAATGCAACATCTCAGGAATGCTCTGAGGGAATTAATTAAAAGGTGGCACAAATGATTAGATTTTGGTGGTCAGAGGTCAAAGGTCAAGGTCACTGTGAAAATTTTAGACATAGCTCAAGAATTCATACACTAATTATGACAAAAATTTCACACAAACTGTGCTGATTGTATAGATCTTCTGTGTGTGAAGAATCCATGTTTTAGAATTTAGAGCTTCTTTGCAGCAACATCCATATTTGAAGCATTGTAGTCCACCTCAAGCTCTTTGATGTTGTTGATATTGAGCTTCAGGTGATCGTCATTGCACCATGTGACCAAGCTCTCTATCAGTCACTACATACAGTATATTATATGAGTCTGGACAGACATGGATGTAAACTGCAACATCACTGGTGCGCAGAGGCATTCAACTGCGATTCTAGTTTTCTACAGTTTCGTTTGACCGTTGCCAGTGCCTGCTTTTCTTATTGAACTTTGTTGAAAACATGCAAATGTAAAAATAAACCCTTGCTCTCTGACTCCAAGGGAATAGCACTAAAATCAGAAGTTTACTGTTGATGTTGTAGAAAAATAAATTACTCTTTATCTGTGGGAGAAAGAAAACTGTTCCAGCAAACAGAAGATGCAAGGTACATCGCCAAAAGCTTAGTGCTCGATAGTTGAAGCTACAGGGCAACTGTGTGCCACAGACAGTGAAGAGCAGAGATGGTGTGCGGGAATTGAAGTCAGGTTATCGTTGTAACAATAATTAAGCGGAGAGAAGCTGTGCTACTGCCCCTCTGCACTTGTAGTATATTCAGGAAGTGGCATTGAGCCAGCTTCTTGAGACATGGATATGGGGATATGGATTTTATCTTCAAAATGGTACAATGTTCACAAGATGTTGACTGAAGTATTTTTGCGTACCAACACGTTCCCACTTTTTTTTTCTCTTACTCTCACGTTCTTTAGAGCCTGGCTGCAAGCCAACTCTATTGTCCCTGCTTTTCTTTATTTTATTATTCTGAACACAGCTGATGATTGGATTTTCTAAATTAAAAACTTTTTTTTTAAAAACCCCACACATTAATCCTCAAAAATGTCACTAACAGTGCTGGGGCATATTGCTGTATGGGGTATGAAATCATGCATCTTCGAAAGAAAAATTCAGCTTTTCGGAAATTAGGGGGAGGAAAAAAGTTATTTTCAAGTAGTGTATTATCCATTTTCGAAATACAATCATGGATAATGAATGGGTTTAATAAGAAAAACCTGGAATCTGTTCTGCATTAATTGGCTTAGCTTCTTGAATTATTGATGCTAAGTGAGGTTTAAGGGTTGAGTTCAGCGCTCATTAGTCTTCAGCAGAGTTTTCCATGGAGTCATGAACTCTAGAGAACCTCTAATGGGTGAGATTATCACAGGTTGAAGACCCTTTTCCCCATCCTTTACGTCTTGCATCTGCTGTGTCATTGTTTTGTATGTGTGTTTTTTACTACTTGGAGAAAACTGTAATGAGCTCATTTTCACAGGGGAGTGACTTTTCCCTCTGACATTCCCCTCGTGTTACCACTCTTTCTACACACACTTCCTCTTTTTCCTCTTTTGCAATCGTGGTGTATCTTCCTATCTCTCTATTGGTTTGCTTCCTGGTTTCACTCCCTTTTCTGTCTGCCCCCCTCACTCATATTTTCCTCTCTGTTTTACTGAGAGATATTTAAGACAGTGACATTTTCAGCAGTAAGCTGAAAGTTAAATATACCATGGTCTCTATTGATCTCATGCAAGGCTATTAAAAGTCTGTATTAATAAGAGAAGGAGGCTGAAAGAAAATCATTTCAATTGCTGCGTGACACATTGGTTTGTGCCACACGAGATAATTGCCTACAGGGAAGGTAAATTATTTTTAAATGATCAAAACAAACAAAAAAAAACAAAAAAAAGTTAGATGCATTGAATTTAGGCGTCCATATTGACTATCACCAGTTGTCTGTGGATTGGCTATTAAATCCTTGTGCTGTCTGGTGTGACGGTCATGCTTAGTTTGCTCTGGAAACTGTAACCCAATTCTCTTGGGTCTCCTGGATGCAGCGTTTTGGACGTGTGAAAGAGAGGGATAGAGGGGGATTTTTAGGTAGAAGGATGATTCTGGGCCATCTTGTCTCTGGGAGTCCAATGATGTGAGTTATTAGAGTGTAGCAGGTTTTACAGCAGCACAATCGGCTGCTGGATCGGAAGTCAGGCCTGCCAACTATGGAAATTAGCTATTGACATCGTCTGTCATCTCTGAACATGTGCTGACGATGAAGAGCTCTGGATCTGTCTTGACAGTGTCATTGTTCCCACAACAGCCTAATGGCCCTACTTACAGGCTCTTATCCCTCTAGACTTTTGCAGACATTTGTCATTGAAATAGCACTATTGATCTGCTCTCCATCCATATTGTCCTCCTTTTTCTTTAAGAACTAGATTTAAAATCCTGTTCTCTCAGACTTATCCACACATTTATCTGTGCACTGTCGGTGGCCTCGCTGTGTTTATTTAACTGTGAGGATGGAGATACTCTAGGCTGAAATGAGATTTTCTTGTGACAGCTCCGGTGACTACACACACCTGCTCTGTGACACTGATGGAGATGACAGAGCTGCAGGAGTGCCTAGAGGTCACTGTGCTCACAGTTCCTCTGCCACTTGGCAACGTCTGCCACCCTGCTCTGAGGAAGTGTCACTGTCGATTTGTGTCAATGAGGTGACAACACTACAGGGCCAGGCCACTACAAGAACACACAATCTACATTCAAGAACAGATATTTACTACACCCTCCTGTATGTGTGCAAATACCTAGAAATACAAATCTGCTTCATCTGTTATTCTTTAATCAGTCTGGTCCTCTGCCTTCCTGTATTCAGCGGAGGTGAGGAAGTGAGTGCGCACAACACTCAAAGCCTGACTTCGCCATAGACCTGATGGTGATGGCCTTTAAACAGTGGTTCCATGCATTGAGGAAAAGCATCAGATCAGATCGATAAGGAAGCACAATCCTCCTGTGTTTCATTTCATCCAATATATTTCAAGTCTGATCGTTTTTTTTTTTTATCTATGGAGTGACCTCTGTGGAATGCTGAATGAGTGAGGGGAGATAAATACTAGACTCATGCTTCTAGTTCCTAAACCTAAACCGTAGCAAAATAAAATCATCTGTTCCGAGGTGAACAGGGCTTTTGCTTCATCTCCCCAAGAATCTGAAAACTCTTTCATTCGAGACATATTATCAGCCAAGAGGCATCGTTTGATTATTTAACTTAACCACAGAGAAAAAGCACTTCGTGGTGTGTTTAGCACACACCTTTGACCTACTGTTAAATGGATGAATGGATTGCATACTTTCACTTCCTGGGTTACTGCTATTATCACAACGAGAGTTTTTACAGTTGCTAGCTCTAATAGCATTACCTCTGTGACGACTGTGAAAACAGACCATCCAAGCAAACATTAAATACTCTTTCTCAGACACCGAGAGTGTGAACATGCCCTCATTTGCCACTTTTCACAAATCAAAACTTGTCAGAGGATCACCAAACGTATTACAATTTCCCCTGAGGTGGACATTAATGTCTATACCCAATTTAATAGCAAATGCGTCAATCAATCCAGGATTGGCAATGAGGACCTAAGAGCACAGGGGGAAAAAATCCAAAGAAAAGAAATTGGAAATTGGTGTAAGATGATTTTTTTGTGCACTACTTAGTTTCTCTTAAAACTATATCATATAATACCACCTAACAACCACTAAGAACATCCTTGCACATCAAATCCCCCCCCCCCCCCCCTTAAAAAACTTTAATACCGTCTTAGAGAGCCCTAGCAATTCAAGGGCAAGGCACATACAAAACATTAAGCATGTGTTCTTATTCATATTCTTCTCTGCTCAGAGGCATCCTTGGATAATCTCACGTCCACGAAAATAATTCTTTGTGGCATCCTTGGCACAAAAGGTCAAGTTTTAAGTCTCTGCTCTATTAAATACAGGTAGTTGTATTGATTGCACATTTGTACTAACCGCCATGAGTGTCAACTGCACAAAGGTGATTTTTACCTGAAAGGCGAAGGACACTGGAATGATAGAGATGAAGGAAGGACGGCGCTATAACAGGATTTTTCTTGTTCTCCTTTTCTTCCTGTTGTTTGATGATTAATCGAAACTCATTAGAGTTGAGCCAGGGCCACTGAATTCAGTCTTAATTAGTTTCTTTTTTTATCCCCTCATTCTCCTTTGCTTTGGCATGGGTTACACGTTATCTACACAATGAGGGATCGGCAAACTGCTTATCTGATTCTGCTGTTAGTCTCATGCAGCTGGTATTATTGCTGTACTGTGCAGTATCAGGAGGTTGGTACCTCACCTGGGGCTTTGAAATGCTCTGCTTTATGTGAATCCAGATGCACACACACGTACGCACACAGTCATTCATTTAGCAAGCTCAGCAGAAGGACATTTAGAGGTGGGGTACTTGTATTCACTCTGTAAGCTTAGCTCTCAGCGGAGGTTAGATCTGTTGGGAGATGGACATGCTGAGAGTTAGCCAGTAAATCCTCCCCTCATCAGGGCTGCAGTATCAATGAGATCTTTGTTATGAGCAGCACCAGGAAGCAACACACCCACTGACACTTTATTAAAAAGATCTGATGCTACTGTAGTCGGACATAGTGTCTACCCATGACCCCGCTGCTAATATCTCAACCCAGGGTGGGAATAGATTCAATCCATCCTGCCATTGTCAGCACTTCAGCACTTCCCTTCTTTTCTTGTATTGCTTCGTTACAACTATTCCAACGGAAAGATTATAGACCTGTCAGCCGTGGCTGGTAGTTCTTTATGTTTTGAAACAGTAAAATACACTTAGCTGGAAAATTTTGAAACACTTTATGGGAGAAACTAACAATTTACGACATGGTATATTTATTATGTTATGACTATATTCTGTCCAAATATTGAAGTAGCTAAGTAAAATGTCTAGAAGTGAGAATTATCTGACACAAAGCCTTTTATGTTTGTTTGAGCTGTTTGAGAAAACAAGAGTAAAACATACAACGCTGACATCTCTTCTGCTTTTCTTCTTACTTCACAGCTGGATATTGGCTCCTTCCTCCATTTTGTTGCCACAGTCACTCCAGCCAGGTGCTGCAGACTTCATTTTGATGTGACGGACAGCTTACGGGATTTAGGAGTAAATGTAATTGTGCAGAGCCAAAGACAAAATGTTTTTTTTTTTTTAATATCATCCCCCTGGTCCTTTGGTCTAGTTTTGATTGTACTGGCTGCGAGAGTGACAGGGTTTATGTGGACTGTTTGTGCAGCCAATGTCATTCTTCACTGAGCTGTATCACTGACGATTTCACATGAAGAGTAACTGCAGCAAGCTGGGTCAGTGACAAAGCCAGTATCTAAACAGGTTGTCAGCATTGAAATAGCCTGGATAAGCAATTTTTTTAAAACTGGCATTACTGAGCTAGTGGCTCCTTGTTAACCTCGGCCTTAAAATGCAGAAACCATACTGAGTTTTACTGACAATATTGCGTCGTTCAAAAGTGGACAGCTGGTCTGTGTCAACCTTTTGGGTGTTACGTTACCTCAGAGAAAGACTCTTCTGACTGCCAATCTTTTTTATAAAGTAACACAGTCCAGGCTCTGGCATTAATTACTTTCTCCCAAAGCCAATTAAGCTCTTGATGTGCTGGGTATTATCACCAGGCCAATAATGGAGATTAACCAAAAATCACCTCAGTTATTCCGAACTCGGCTCTTATCTTGTCTTGCTCTCAGAAGGTCATCGATTGCCATAATCCTTTTTCACAGTTTGAAGTCTTACATCTTTGTCCTTTGTGTCCCTCCAGACCTGCGGGAGATAGTGTTCGTCCTCCAGAGTCAAAGCAACTCCTTCCATGTGAGGCAGGCAGAAAGACGGAGAGCAGATTTACTGAAGCAGGCACACAGTCTCACAGAGGTAGGAGTCGATACGAAGAGCACACGGAGGCTCACACACAGATCTTTGAAGAAATATGTGTAGGTACCTGTCATCACCAGTAGCAACATTTGCACCTGAATATAAGTTGTTGTAAGCTGAACGTGTTGCCACATGGTGACAGCACTGATTTCTAAAAATTATTTTTTTAAAATTGGAAATACGTTTGGGAGAAAGTACACATAACATCATTTCACCGCATAGAAAAAAACAAAGCTTCCCAAGTGTTTGCCATTTGTTCCACTATTACTCAATCCTCATCATTTTAAATATGGAATGATAGTCTGAAGAATTATTCATGGTATCCTCCAGATTAAATCTCTGAAGTACATTAAGTCCAAAATATGAATATGAAAGTGTAGTTTGAAATATGCAACATTCACAGCTCCTTGCGACAGTAAATCATTTGGTGACTTGTAATTTTATGTATTTAGGAAGTTCAGCCATTTGTGCGGCTTTGATTTTCAAATAAATAAGCGATAAATATTGCTCTTCTCAACAAGTCAACCTCCCACACTGGCATATGGAAGGTAAATTTTTGATGAGAAGTGATGATGATCCAAAGCCACATGTTCATCTTAATGAATATTGTAACTTCTGATTAGAATTCAGATATTCCACACAAAAAAAAGGGCTGGAGGAAAACTATATTTTCTCCTGGGACATCAGCTCAGCATTTCATGCAATTTTTAAAATTCCAGTAAGCACATCAGCATCATGTCAAGACATGGAGCACATTTACAGGTCAACATGCCCTTTCCTTCCGTTTATTAAGCCTCCAGATGAAATGTGGTGAATTACAGGGATTCCATTCCATCAAATGGTGAATGCAGCATCGCTAATGACAACATTACAGTGTGTCAGACAAGGAAACTGCACGCTGCGTTTCCTGTATCAGGAGACCAATTTAGGTCTCCTGTTTTGTCTAATATTTCTGTGGATATGTCATTTTTGTTTCATCACTTTTATCCATAGTATTGACTGACTGTACCAAACCTACAGAGAAAAATCTATAAACAGTCACAGTGAGTCATTATTTCTCTGTTTAGTGCTTTATGGTATCATGGTTTCAGAGTAATCTCAAAATATTTAGTGTAGTGTACCATTTGAACAACACGCTCTTGGAAATCTACTGGACACCGTGTTTGTCTTTTTTGTCTCCTATCTGTCTACAACCCAACAACCCAGCACTCCACCTTAAGAAAGGTCCGAAATAAGACTCATGCAACAGCTGACTGTCTCATTATTAAGATTTAATAAGTTTTAACCTTTTAGCCTCAGTGGGTACAGTGCTCACAGAGTGCATGCTGTACCTCCACCAGGGCTGCAAAGTGTTCAAAATAATTTTTTTAATCGTAGATGAAAATGTTTTTTTTTTTTAAATCTCTGGATATAGATCTGTAAAGAGGATAATTTTAATAACTACTCTCTTTAAAAACTCTGATTACTTTCGTAAGATTAGAGGGTGAAGATGGAATTCAAACTCTCCAATTCATCCTATTTGCTAACACCCCTAATGAGTTACAACCAGCCATCCACCACTTCACTCCCACATCCGAGGCAAAACACACACAAGCGTATAATTCTGCTACATAACAGGGTGTTCCTCGTATACTGAAGGAAAAAGATCACAGCCAAATAATACAAGAGACTTGCTTAGATTGTCACTGTTAAACATGTTTGATGTAGAGTACATTGTGAACTTTGTGCAGAATGTCTTGATGATATATTGAAATAAGTCTCAGATGTGCAGAAACATAGTGAAGACGGGAGTGAACTGAAATAACATTTCATTATTAGTCCTACTCGAGAAAGTGGGTTAAGGTTTTGATTGAACTGTGAACGGATTTGGACTTTCTGTTCTGTAGGTCAGACAGAGAAGGCAAGAAAATGACCAGTATCTTGGTGAAAAGCATTTTAATACAAAAATATTTGATTTGAAGCTTCTTTAATGATTGAACGCTGACTTAGTGTCACTAAATATGGAAAATTATGAGGCCAACATTAGTGATACGTTGAAAGATGATTATGACCTGATCTCTGCATCATCTTCGAGATGGGAAACAAATGTAGTATCAGATGTTTTATCCTTGTTTGACTGTGGAAGGTTTTATGTCCACAGATTTACACAGACAGGAACTTAAGTGTATTGTATGTGGCGGCTCACAGTTAACGTTCCTGCTGTCTGACATTCTGACTTCTGGGACGAATTCATATTATATTCGTATAGTATTTCTGTCATTTAGCCGATGCTCAGATCCACAGAGACACGCAAGTACAACTCAAGTACAACAAGTACAAGATGAAACTCAAAAACCTTTAACTGCATCTGTTTTTTTAATGCTTTCTCATGCATCATATATATTATCTTGATTTATGCATTTCTGGAGCCACTGTGATATGAATAAATAAACAAATATTTTAATACGGAGCCCTCTCTTCAATTAGAGGTTTGCCCGTCACTGGCTTGACTTAATTGACCATCAAAAATGTCATTGTTGACTGCAGCTCATCACTGAATTGGTTCTGACAGGTGGCTGCTCTAATCTCCAGTCTCCCCTCTGGCCCCTCCTCTGGTTAAAAGCGTAGCTTCCTGTCCCTCCATGAAAACCAGGTCTCAGTGACCCCCATCGTCTCCCAAGTCACCAAGCAATCAGTGTCCTATTGTCCTGTATGTTCGCACGAGGAGTAGCTCTTATCAGTTGATTCGGGTTCTGCTGCTTGCACCCAATTGCCATAAAAGAATCAGCCTCTTCTTCTGCCTCCTTCATCAAAGGAATATCAATAGCGCTTTGAAGCAAAAGCTCTGTTTTTGACATTTTAATATAATAATATAATAATTAATAATAATCTAAATAATTAATAATAATAATAATTTTTAATATGAAGACGACATTGCGTGTCTATAAGCAGTTAATCTTTTCACACAACAGCCATGGTGTAAATGTCAAGTAGTGAGTGCAATTTAATGAATTAGCTTTAAGATAAAGCTCATATTAAATGAGAGCTTACAAAACTCAACTGGCTAATATGGTTTAATAAGTGTAAATAGTGTCAGACTCATCGCCTAAATCAAACAGGCTGTTGTAAGACAGAATGGCTCAGAGGAGACTGTTCCCCCTGACTTCCTGCATGATGAGTGGACCGTGCAGTAATGAACCACAGGCTCTTACGCTCTGCTGCTTTGTTTTCCTCGCAGTGTGAAACATCGACTCCCTCAGACAGTTCTCACACACCTTCTACTCTCCGTCCTCCTCGCTACAGAAGATTTTGCTGAAACAGATTCCTGAAATACGCTGTGCTTGTTTCCAGTGATATTTATGTCTCACTAACACTTGTTTCTTAGTATTAGGACAGATAAGAGCAGAAACTCTGAAGGAAAAAATGGGTTTTGAAGGACCATATCAGTGTGTTAACAAGTTTTATATTTTAAAAGGATAAGACTGTCATTATTCTGTGTTTTTCTTATATTCACAAGGAAAGATCAAAACAACAAGTCAAGGGCAGGGTACATAAGACAAGCCCGATAATGGTCTGACTTGAGAGACGTTGGGAACAAGAATTAGGAAATTTTGTAATATTGGTATATATAAATACAACTGACTTAATCTGAAATGAGCGTCAGGTGACCAGTTGCTCATTTTAACTGTTATAGTCTGTCATAGTGAAAGACTAGTGTTTTGCTTTCTAAAAAACGTCTACAGCAGGGGTGGCCAACCAGTCCAGCATAAAGAGCCAAAAAACCAACCATTGCAAAGAGCCACATGTAACTTCCAATAAGTCAATAAGTAACTTTTAGGGCTGTCAATCGATTAAAAAAAATTAACAAATTAATTGCACAATTTGCTGTGATTAATCGCGATTAATCGCTTTTTTTTTTCTTAAGACAGAAGCTTGTAATAATGGATATTTAAATGTAAAAT
>JBBPCS010000023.1:7334292-7378047 GCA_037974645.1 Hollardia meadi
GTGTGTGTGTGTGTGTGTGTGTGTGTGTGTGTGTGTGTGTGTGTGTGTGTGTGTGTGTGTGTGTGTGTGTGTCCATGAGCGTAGCAGGAATTAACCTTCAGCCGGTTTGTGCCAACATTAGGGCCTGATATCTATTAATTATTCATCACGTTCTGCTCTGCCGGTGCAAATCTAAATGTGTCTCACCATGGAAACAGCCTTCCGTCTCCGCCAGGGGGTGTTGGTTTCAGTGTCCATGCTGATCCCAACCTTGTTTCTCAGTCCGAGCAGCACTGCTCCGCTCCACATTCTACCCCACAAACACATTTTATCCAAACATTGTCTTGACATTGGTTTAGTTTGTTTTCAGACTTGATAAATGTTTAGTATTGGGAAAGTAGCCGATAAAGGCCTATTTATTAGTAGATGACTGATCTACATTGTTTTCCGTGTTGTTGATCATTGATTTGTTGGTGTTTACCCTCAGTATTATATTCACTTTCATTTACCAAGTGAGTCTAGAGGGTGTTTTTTCTTGCTAATCTACTTTTTGTTTTTACATCTATTGAATAGATTGTGATAAACTAACGTAAGTTGCTATAACATAAGAACCATTTTCACATTCTAATCTGCAAAAGCCTGTTAATATAACTCAAACAATCCAAAACACAGGTAAGATAGAACGTTTTAGTTTTTTTCCAAATTCAGATTGTTGTGTATCTTTTGTCAAGGTAAGACCTTTCCAAATATTGCAATATAGCTTCTTAGATTGGGAAAATTGTATCAGTTGTATCAGTCAGTAGACAAAATGGCCATGACTCCTGGTTTCATGGTGGCAGATTGCAGCTTTTAATTGAATTCAACAAGCAAGTAACTGTGCACATGTTATGTGTCTGTACTTGTGTATAAACTGCAGGGCTGATTGTGAAGCAAGAACTCTTAATCGGATTAAGACTATCAGAAGCTCTTTCTCAGATACAGTAATCCTTGACTGTAGAAGTGAACTGACATAATGATTATTAATAATCATATTGTTGAACACTAGAGGGTGCACTATTACTACTACATCCTTTGCTTGTTCATGTCCTTGACAGTAATACTATAATACAGTGGCCTCTGTCTCAGGAACTTGGAATCTTTTGAACTTTCAGATTTCCTCATCACTCTATTGTTGTGAATACTTAAAAAGTAAATTAAACATGAATATGAAGAGTAATAAACAGGAAGTGGCACATTACGCAGTACCTAATTTAATGCGGAGAGAGGGGACAATCATTTCTGATAATAGAAAACGTTAAAATATAAATGTCAAAATCAAACACAGTGTTAAAAACATTAAATGTGCATGTTTAGACACTTAAAAAAAAACTGGACAAGCTCATTTGTAACTAGAGCTGCCACGATTAGCTGATCGCAAGAAAATCAGTTGCCAATCATTTTGATATAATCGGTTGATTATTCCAGTCTTTTTTCAAGCAAAAATGTCAAACATTTTACTGGTTGCAGCTTCTTACATGTAAGGATTTGCTGCTTTTCTTTGGCATTCATGATGTTAAATGAAGAGTTTTGGACTGTTGGTTTGACAAAAGAAGTCATCTCAAGACGTCAACTCGGGCTCCGGGACATTGTGATGAGCATTTCTCACAGATTTTTAATCGATTAATCGTAAAAAACAATCTGCAGGTTATTTACTATGACACCATGATTTGGTCTAGGTAATTGTAATTCAGACTGGTAGAAGCATGATGCATGTGCTGCTTTGTTTTTGGTAGTTTTCTCAAGTGTGCTGCTGGAGAAGCATTCCTCTAAAACTACTTTCTTCAGGCTACCTTCTCTTTTGACAGGTGCATGAAAAGTGAAATCACCGCTGGACTCATTAGATTGAAGAAAAACTCTGCCAGGGGGCCCCCCTGGTGTGCAGCTATTCTCTTTGACCTAGTTCAGAGTGAGGTTAGTCATGTTCAGGTGTGATGCTTGACTTTTTTTTTGTTTGTATTTTGGTCACAGTATTCTGTTCTGCAACGCAAATCCTTAAAAACAAAACAAAAAAAACAGGCCGTATATACTGGTTGTTCCATGTCCTAACTGAGGTTTCTTCCTAAAACAGAAAACGCCTTCACTTCATGTACATACACAGGGTGTTTGTATTGCTCATGTAGGTCAGACTAGGAAAAACTGGTTCATGTGGTAGGTGTGTCCAGTTAGTGCTCACTTCAGTGGTTAAAAAAAGAATGAAATAGGGCATAAGCTCCAAGCTGTGTGAATTTTTGTTTGGATTTACGTCTTACTAGATGGTGTTACACCTTTCACTCATTTCCTTAATGACCGCAGCCCTAAATGCCAGGAAATAATGCAGTAGGGAAGACGACACGGGCCTCCACAGCAGAGGACTGGATATTAAAGTGCTGGGAATAGGACTTGTGGAGGATGTATTTGTCTGTCAAACATCCCTGAATGTCAGGAGCTACTGTGCGGCTTTTAAAACGCTGGTGTTGAGTACTCGCATATTTAAGAAATTACTTTGCGTCTCATTAACAGTGCCAGAGGCAAGACATATCTGTTTAGCCTATGATGGGTAGACTCCAAGACAAATACAGGATATTTATTCAGGAATGCCTCGTGGGCATACAGTAGGCGGGGATGTTGTTGCTGTCAGAGCAGCCTCTTTCCCCCTCTCCCTCCCTCCTTAGTTATGACTTGCCCCTCTCTTCTCTGCCTCTTGCTTTTTTTTTTGCTGAAAAAGAGGAGGGGCTGTATAAGTAATCCAATACCTGCCCAATTCATGAATGTTACTGTAACTTGCTGAACTGCCCTGACAAGTGCAGGGGTTAAAGCACATCAGCAAACCGAAGCTGACAGCTCTGGCTGCATCTCTGCACGGCAGAAGTTTGCTGCCTGACCAGGAGAAAGAGCTCAGTTTGTACAGAAGGGAAAGGAAGAGAAAAAATTAAACACTACACTTAAAGGAAAGGGGAAAACCTGGCACAGCTTCAAATGGAAGAATGATAGAAGTAGCAGTGGGCTCCCTGCCATCCGACATGTCTTTAGAGGAGAGAGCTGTGAGAGATATGGCTGAGAGTGAGACGGATTGCTCTGAGGGCCGGGATGAGGTTGTCCTGGGGCGCCTTGCCGGCTTACCTCTGGATCCATTCCCACCCAGGGTCTTCAGAGGGAAGTTTAAAAAGATGCGCCATAAGAAGAGGCCCACTATACTTGAAAGTAGGTACTGCTTTGGCTCTGTGAAGCTGTGGTATTCGCCTCAAAAATTCTGTTTTTTATCTGGGAGAAATGTGATTTTTTTTTTTTTAAATGTGGTGCAGAGGCAGTACTGGCCTTTGAGCTGCTACTACCATCACTTTGTGAAATGCCTCACTTCCCCATTGTATTTGTCATAGTTACATAGGGATCTTATGGCTTGTTAATAATGGGAGTAAGACAGTGGGAGGGCGCATCGCAAAACTTTTGATATATAGTTGAGCTGACCTCACTTTCATTTAAGACCAGAATATGTGAGCAACAAAACCGAAGTAGATGAAGAAAGTAGGGGCGCCAGGGGCAGAGAGTAAGAGCAAGAGGGAGTCAAGTATTTGAGCTTGATAATCACAAAGATGGCTGAACTGGACAGACATACCTCACATTCCTAACCTTCATCAGAGCCTGATAATGCTTTTAATAAGTGCCTAATGTGTCAGAGCCTTCACCCACTGACAGCCTAATTAAGAAAAAATGTTTACAATCATTCTTATCATCAGCACTGTATTTCTGATTTATTCATAGTTTGCACATGTGGCTTTGAGACTGACCTTAACTGCTGGCGAAGCTGCCAATAAATAGACCTGCCAACCTGGTAATTATCGGAGTACTACTGAAGTAGTGTTCTTCTGAAGAAGCAACACTGATCGTATCCAGGTTGCCAACAGACTGTCAGTGCTTTGCGTCTAAATGTTTGCCAGCAGTCATGCCAGCAATTTTTAAGATAACCAGATAAGGCGTTATGTTGTAAACACCTTATTTAGGTTTCTTCAGAGTTGCTGTTATGATGTGCTGTGATACAGAACATCAAGTTGTCTTTTCTGGCATATTACTTTCATATACTTCTGATCTGCTTTGACAGGTTAAATGTGTGTAAAAGCGTACAGTCTGCTTCATGGCGTTCTACTACAGTCGCCTCCAATCTCTCTGAGAGGCTGGTCCTGTAGACAAGTTATTACTGCTTCTCAAATAAAATGAAGTGTGGCCTGTCAGAACAGGAGAGACCTGTAAAGCTCATACGCACATTGTTTTGGATTAGTGGTACTTTTGTAATGAGGAGGATGAAAAGGCGGTGCCTCATGTAAACTATGTTACTGCCCTGCCTGTTAGGGTTATAGAGTTTAAAAAAAAATGTTTAGCCTGAAAGTACACCTAGTTTCAGCTGCACAGTGTTTGTGATTTTAGTCTCATAACCGAGTGAAAGTAACCAAAAATGTGGTTGGTGTCGGAGACGTTTCTCCATCGGTCCGCCTCTGACTTTTTCCTGTTTAGGAGCCTAAAATCTACAATTTTTACTAGGGAATTACATAATCATTTGCCCTTCAGGCGGCCTCTTACTGGACA
Organism: Hollardia meadi; assembly: GCA_037974645.1. Classification (NCBI taxonomy): domain Eukaryota; kingdom Metazoa; phylum Chordata; class Actinopteri; order Tetraodontiformes; family Triacanthodidae; genus Hollardia; species Hollardia meadi. The sequence continues at coordinate 7,338,868 of JBBPCS010000023.1, forward strand.
AGTCAGGCTGACTAGATTATGACTGATGGATAACTCAGGGAAGTAAATTGTGTTTGTTCAGTCTTTAAAGAATCCATTTGGGCCGATTTCTGTTTTCAGTAATCAAGTGTTTTGCTGGGACCGTAATAGTCCAAGCAATTGCCCATAATTAGTCAAATTTGCTCTGATTATATCATCTGTACTGTTTATTTCCTGCTGTTTGTGTTAGTGTGATGACTTGGTGGTTATTTCAGGGTGAGGAGATGTTTCCTGATAGGGCAAAGATACTGGCATAATTTACTTACTTACAAAAATACAACTCCAGAAAAGGGGCATTATGTAAAATGTCAATAACAACAGAATGCAATGATTTGCAAACCCCTTTTAACCTAAATGTGATTGAATCCAGTAAAAAGACAAGATATTTAATGTTCAACCTGATAAACTTTATTGATTTTTATAAATATACGCTCATTCTGACTTTGATGTCTGCAACACGTGTCAAAAAAGTTGGGACAGGATCATGTTTACCTTTGTGTTACATCACCTTTTCTTTTAACAACACTCTGTAAGCATTTGGGAAGAGAGGACACTAATTGTTGAAGTTTTGAAAGTAGAATTCTCTCCCATTCTTGCTTGAATTATGACTTCATGGTCAACAGTCCGAGGTCTCCGTTGTTGTATTTTGTGCTTCGTAACACACCACACATTTTCAATGGGGGACAGGTTCAGTCTAGTACCCGCACTCAGCCAGGCTGTTGTAAGGCGCACAGAATGCGGCTTCCTTGTCCTGCTGGAATAAGCAGATGGCAGCACATGTTGTTCCAAAACCTGTGCGTACCTTTCAGCATTAATGGTGCCACCACAGATGTGCAAGTTACCCATGCCATGGGCACTAACACACCCCCATAACATCACAGATGCTGGCTTTTGAACTTTGTGCTGGTAATAATCTGGATGGTCCTTTTCCTCTTTAGCCCGAAGGACACGACGTCCATGATTTCTAAAAACTATTTGAAATCTGGACTCGTCAGGCTGAGCTCAGGCCCAAAGGAGTCGGTGGCGTTTCTGGATGTTGTTAATATATGGCTTGCACTTCGCATGGTAGAGTCTTAACTTGCATTTATAGATGCAGCTACGAACTGTGTTTACTGACAATGATTTTCCAAAGTGTTCCTGAGCCCATGTAGAATCATGTCGGTTTTTAATGCAGTGCCGCCTGACTGATTGAAGGTCACGAGCATTCAATCTTGGTTTCCGTCCTTGCCCCTTATGTGCCGAGATCATCCAGATTATTTGAATCTTTTGATGATATTATGGGCTGTAGATGGTGAAATCCCCAAATTCTTTGCAATTGCACATTAATAAACGTTGTTCTTAAACTGTTGGACTATTTGCCCACGCAGTTTTCCTCAAAGTGGTGAACCTCTCCTTGTGCCTTTTGAGGATGTCCCTTTCATACTCAATCATGATACTATCACCAGTTAACCTCTTTAGCTGTGGAATGTTCCAGGTTCAGGTGTTTCTGAGCATTCCACAACTTTCCCAGTCTTTTGTTGCTCCTGTCCCAACTTGTTTGAAACGTGTTGCTGGCTTAAAATACAGAAAAAGCAAATATCTACAAATATCAATGAAGTTAATGAGATACAACATTGAATATAATGTCCTTGTCTTTGAATTGAATGTCAAAAAAGATTAGGAAATTATTGCATCTGTTTTATTAATGTTTTACACAGCGTCCCAACTTTTTTGGAATTGGGGTTGTATTTGGGCAAAAACAAAAGAAGCTATAATGTTTATCAGATGTCTGTGCAGCTTTTTACTTCTCTTCATTTTATTAAGACATAGACATGTTAAAAGAAACCACAGATAAACTTAAGCAATATATAGATTTGTGTGAATAGCAGTAATATGAGTGTGGATATATCATCATGTGAAGTGCGACATTGTCAGAACTACTTTACTCTAATTTTCTGATACAGTACACACTAATTGTTGCAATAACGAACAAATATTGATAAAAGTGCTGAAAAAAAGATTTGATATCAGGATAGTCAGCTTGCAGTTATTCCCCTTTAATGCAAATTTCACAGATGCAACATCTTTATTTGCATAACCTGCAAAACTGCTCTGCAAATTGTACAACATGTGTGTGTGCGTGTGTGTGGAAGAGACTGTGGGATTATACACAAATATACTGTCTGCTGTGCACAAAACAAAAATGCCCTGCATGAATATACAGACGCCAGAGCAGCACCGGAGCAGAGAGGCAATACTGTCTTGGTCAGGACACCTGATCTCCTGAAATATGTGTTTACCAAACACTGCGACCAGCGACAGCTTCTCCATCACAGAGTGTACAGTATTATGTAATGAAGGTCAAGTGGCTGTCACTTGATGGACATACAGAGTTCTGATAGGATTATACTAAGAGCGCTGAAAGGCTGAAAGGGGGATTGGAGGATGTGTTTTAAAGTCCACATGGTTGACAACATGCATCTGCGTTTTACATCGCAAATGTTGTGAATATTGGATTTGAATTGTGACATGTCCAGGAAAAGCAGCAGGATAAAAAGAGGGGGTTCTACCTTTTGGGCTACACATTGATCATCTCCTCAAATAAAAATAAAGAGGTGTTTAATGTCAGCATGCCTGTAAGACATATTTCCTAATTTACTGTTTTATTTTATGTAATACAAAAACAGTAACAAGAGGTAGGCTGCTGCATGATTTAAGAGATGACAGTAGTGCTGAAACTGTTTGAATTGAAACTTGTTTTATTTGACAGCTGTTTAAAGTTAAAGGGTTAAAAACCAACAGTCAGCCCTTGCTCCCATGCAGATCCCTTGTATGCAGTTAATCCTGTCTGCTTGCTGATCACTTGAGCGCCCGTCTTCTTTCCGCCGCTCTCCCAGATGTTGCGCTTCCCCAGATGCTACAGTATGTATCATATTTCCGGCATTGTTCATCTCCTCTGTCAGTGGTGGCAAACTGTCAGATGCTCCCAGTCACGCTGAAAGATGCACAAGCCCGGTGCCGTCATCATTATCAGGCCGTGCACGCAGACAAACAGTAGTTATTATTAACTGCACTCTGCTAAGAGGATTGCTTCCTGCACTCTCAGCCTCCGCGCAGTTATTTAAAGGGAGCTTGCATTGCCGCCCACTGCCTGCCACAGCTTTAGAGAGAGAGAGAGGGAGAGGGAGAGGGAGAGGGAGAGTATGAAAGGGAGGGAGAGAGAGAGAGGGCTGATAGCCAAGGACAGGACACAGGAGGAGGGGTAACGCAGTGCTAGTGTGTTTTCACAGGGTCTCGTCAGCACAGCATTGTGTGCGTCATAGAGAGGTGACAGCAGGCGCTACCTGCTGATCCCAGCTCAGCTGCTGCTGCTGCTGCTGCTGCTACTGGAGGGAAACATAACTAGAGGGGGGGACACTCAACAGGAAGCTGCAGCCATGGCCAGCCAGCAGGACTCAGGGTTCTTTGAAATCAGCATCAAGTCCTTGCTGAAATCGTGGAGCGGCAGTGAGTAGCAGTTAATCTCTTGTTGTAGTTGTTGTTGTTGTTGTTGTGATTTTTGTACTCAGCGGACAGAGTGGACTGACTGACCGAGGCTGCAGCTCTACTGGGAGCCTGACTTTACAGCCTGTTCGTCCTGTTGTGGCCTGCGATGAGGATGTGCTATTGTTTGTTGCAGATTGAGCTGTGACTGCTAACTTGGAAGCATCATCCTTTTAGCAACACACTAAAAGGTTTTTGGTTGTCTCATAGCAACAGTCAGGTACATAACTCTGTAAGTATCTGACAAGACTTACGCAGTACTGTGGTACAGTTAACATTACTCAGATTCAACTGTGTACCATTCGTTCTGCTGGTGGTGATTCAGCATCTCTGCTTCTTTTTAAGTTCTAGCCTTATTTTATTGTAGACTTCGAGTCTCTGATGGAGTCTAAATAGCTCTTATTAAGTGCGAGGACACAGTAATAGGATTAGTGGCCGTTCAGCTCGGTTGCATATTCTGTCCAGAGCTCACAGCTCCACTGCCTTCCATCGGGCCCATGGGGATGGGTTAGGATGTTTTTCTGCATCTGATCATGCCTCAGTTGTTTTATATGTAAGATATGAGAGGTGGACTATAAAGATGGAATACCTTTGGATGTAAAACAAACAGGAAAATAGAAATATAAGCTGCAGCCCAACCAGAAAGTGGCATCATTGCTCATGAAACAGTTTAGATTCCCAATTACAATTTAGGAACTAAGGCCTTAAAAGCAAAAATGAGTAATGCTATCAAGTCAGCTGCACCTCTCAGGCGGCATGGTACCTTTAGTGTATCTATTGCATCTGAATGTAAATAGATACAGTAGAACACGCTGTCCCTCTCTGCACACTCAACATTGAGCCATCTCCTGATGATGTTGCATAATCCTCAGAGTGGATCACTTTGCTGATAAAGGCACAGGCAGTCATTGTACTGTATCAGCAGTGACCCACAGCTATTAAATTTACCATTTTCATTAAATATGGGATCTCCTAATCTCGTCTTTCTGCTCCCATTTACACGAGCTGTTATGTAATGAATCATAAGAGCAGCAGCGGCTGTGCAGTTAATAAAAAGTAATCTATAAACACGACTGGATTCCAGACATGTTGATACTGAAATTTATTGGCAATATAGTTGTATTGTAAATTTTGAATGTACAAGAGTTGATCACGTGCCTGGAACCAACACTATGTGCTTTCCCTCCTGTCTTTCTGACACTATTTGCACTGTGAACTCAAGGTAAACAAAGTGGAGGCCCTTTAGACACCAGTGTCTCACAAATCAGCGGGTCTTGCTCTAATGAAACGGCGACAATCAGCAGCACAGATCTGGCATTGTTGTGCAGCAGCATCAGGTCTGGTGCTCACATTGCCTGAAGGCCGGTCCGCTGTCAGCCAATCAGAGCAGGAGCTGAACTGCAGCGAGCCAAGAACAGTGGCGCTCTTCTGATGAGCAGTCCAACGTGTTGTTCAGTTCAGATGCTGTTAATTTTCTGTTATGAAATGCATGAAATTATGCTCATTCTCTGTTCAGTCGTTTTCTGTGTCCCATCTGTCCGAGTTTTAATTCTTCTTCTATCTTTTAGCTAATGCTATGTTTACAACGGTGTTTTGACAATGAATTAAATTGCAGAAATTATACATAGTTTAATCCGTGCCATTTTGCTGGAAGAGACAGATGCAGCCGTTTTAAAGGGGACTTAAATGCTCTCACAGCAGAGTGATGTCAGCTTGCTAAAACAGGGCTGATGGTCAATGCTTTGAGGCCGACATTTTAATCTGCCTCCCTCCAATCTCCCAAATTCTTTTGTTAGACACCCAATCAGTGAACTTGTGAAAATGTAACAGTACGAGGATGTTGTTGCTCTGTAGGCTCCAGCTGTTGCTTCCTCTCTTGATAAATATTTCAGCAGAAATAGTTCGGCTTCAACTCCAGAGAGCATTCCAGGAGATTAGCAGTAATTATTGTGTGAAGTCATTGATTAAATGTAAACTCTAGTGGCTTATTGGGTTTCATTTTAATGAGGAAATATAGTCAGTGTGGCACATCTGGCTGTTAACAAAACTCTGGCTGTTTCCTTAGACCTGAAACTTTATGATCTTAACCAGCCAGAAAAATGTTCCCACTTATTATGTCTCATGGTGCAAAGTTTTTTTTACACCTGCCTTTGGTGGAGCGCAGAACAGTGCCATTTTTTATTCCCAGCCTGGAATATGATATATAAATACTGTACAGTGGTGGAGGAGAGGATTAAATAGGAACTTTCTTTGCTATTTCAAAGCCTGTATTGCCCACTACTCTCTCACAGAAATGCAGAGTCAATGTTTCTCACAGCAGCTGGACAAAGTGCTCCCAAAGGTCTATGTTGACATTGGAGTTTCTGGTCCATTTCAGGAGGTCAGTGGGACCTGAATACCCACCCACTCTGTTCACAAGTGACTGCTAAAGTTGTCTCTGTGGATACATATAGGGAACGGCATTCTTCCTTCTGTATGTGTGTGTGTGTGTTTGTGCAAGACAGACACTTGTTAGCCTGTTTGCATTGTCCTCCCGGGAGCACCACCATGCTCAGGGTGTTTCCAGCATGGCAATGAGGTAATGCACACTGTGCCCGAGCCCCTTGTTTGCAGAGTCACATGTCAATCCTGAGTCTTTGAACCAGAGCAACAGAGAGGGTTTGATATTCACACTGGTTGCTTTCATTACCTCACATCTCCAGTTAAAGTGATTAACATTGGGAGAAGTTACATAAAATGATATGTCGATTTAATTTTGTGTTGGTTAAATGTGCGTGAAATCAGATATGTTTGCATCCAGACTCTGGGAAGTTACCTAAAATTTGGATATTTTACTGATTTGCCTTAATGATCCTTCTTGAAAAAGTCTTTAATTCTTTAAAAATGTGCCTAAAGTGAAGTGTGACTGAGGCAGGGCCTGGTCCACAATGATGTTTACACTCTGGTGGTCTGTACCTCGTGCTTTAGGATCACAGAGGTGGAGGAAAGGGGAGGGCTGCTCCGTCAGTATAGTGTGTACCCCAGGATAAATATAGTCACACAACTATGCCACCATAGCATGTTGGACCTCATCACTGAGCTGTGCCTCGGCTAAAAATTCCTGCCTGACCTTCACTCTTGGACGGCACCGGCTGGTCACAAGGGTAGCAGAAGCCATAGCAGGCGCAGCACGGAGAGTGAGAGAGTCGGAGATCCAGTATCAAACACTACTCCCACTTTTTTTTTTAAACACACCCGCCTTTGGCTCGGTGCGCCATGGAAACTATGCCCAGGTGGACAGAGCCAGCTGAAGCACAAGACATGGACTTTGGTGGATTTTACTAGTGAGCGTTTGTCGTAATTCAGGACAACCCTGGATACCATATCCTCCTTTCCCACTATGGACGGGATGGCTGTGTGCTGGAGTAAGGCCAGCGTCATCAGCTTCATCAAGGGCCTCGGTAGGTGCTGAGTTGTCACGAGTGTGGGGAGCATGTTCTAAAAGCCACAAGTGATCGTCAGACATGCTGGACATTCCTTGACAGATATCCAGGCCTGTTTACTGGTACCACAGCGTTTGTTTACTTCCAGTGTCTCTTGTGCAGCTTTGTCAGAGCTGCATACTCTTAATGTAGAGCCTCTAAAGAATGCTGATTGCTCAGATCCTGTCTTTTCTTTTGTTCTACACAAAAAAATTGTGTTAATGTGTAAAATCTCATTCATGTGTGTTTATTTGTTTCCTTTATTTTTTAATTATTTTGAGTAAAGCAGTTATAGGCAATTAATTAGAGTTGTTTTTGTCCTCTCCACCTTTGATCTGCAAGAAAATTGGTGTTTCTGCTTTTGATTCCTCTTTAGGTAATCCACAGAAGTCTTTAAAATAAATGATTCGGTTCCTCCATTTAATACATGCTGTAGGTTTTTGTCTTGTCACAATTTGACTACTCGAACATAAATTAAACATGTCTGACTGTAGCTCCTTGCACAAATAAAGACTGAGGTGTTTTTATACACTGCGTTTCGTCAGAATAAGCTCTAACCAAACAGGTTTTTTCACGAAGATTTAACTGCCAATTTTGATCCACAATTTAAGAGCAAAGAAAACAAAACTGATGCTGAACAAAAGGTCTGGTGTTGTGATATGTGACTCTGACCCACATAATGTGTTCCTGACGCACAGTACTTTGCTGCCGCTGATGGGATTTCTGTCCAATCATATTTATTTATTACATGCACACCCAGACACTTTCGCGCACTCACAATGCAGCAGCTGAGGAAAATGTGGTTCTCATTGTGAGGCAGTGAGTGACACTTATATTTATGGCAGTTCGTGAGGTGGACATGCAGTTAGAGGTTTTAGAGTTGCAGGCCAAATAAAAACTTCACAGTTTTAATGAGATGTTTGTTTGCCATTCTTTACTATGTTTAGCACTTTTGTGTCAGGAAGCAGCAGCGTGTAACACTGAGGTAAAGTTTAACTTGTGTGTTTGAAGGGTTGAATGGCTTCAGCCAAGCCATCCGTAATTGAACATGGGCCACAATAACACTAGCTGTAGGATGGTCACATGCACAAGATTTTTGCTTCGCTGAAAGGGTAATGACATCTTTGCTTGCGAAATGAAAACACCAGCTGCTGGCTTTTCTAAATGTGCTTGCTTCACTGTAGCCGTAGGAAAGAAAGAGCAGACCCGGGGCAAGCCGGTGCCCTTTCGAGAGTCTGCCTCAGCAATGTTCAACGTGTTGGGAACTTTATGTCCATGTTTGGAAAACTCTGTAATACTCTATTGGGTGATCCGTCTTGTAAATGGATCTGTGGCTGATCCCGTCCTGTGCTTGAATTGCCAACGCTTGACTCTGCAAAACTGTTTCCCATCTCAAGCTTTTTGTGTCGTTTCTGCAGCGTCGCCCGTGGGGAACGGATACAGTAAGCCCCCCATCCCTCCAGTCAGCTGTCCTCAGGGAGAGAAGGGTCCCCCGGCCATGATGCCCATCAGCATTGACCCGGAGAGCAAGCCGGGGGAGTATGTCCTCAAGAGCCTGTTTGCCAACTTCACCACCGTGTCAGAGCGCAAGATCCGCATCATCATGGCTGAGCCCCTGGTGAGTCGGCAGAGAGTGACAGACTGAAGGTTGAATGCTCTTTGTGTCCTGTGGTGATTGATTGTTGTTGAGACACAATCAAAAATAGGTTGCTGGTATTATCAGGATGAATGAGGTGCTCTGTGACAGGCCTCTTAACCTTAATCCAAAGCTATGTCTATTCTATATGAAACCCCTCATCCAAGCTTGGAGGTTTATGGGTTTAATGCAGTTTAATCAAAGCTTTGGTGAAGCCGTTTCATTTGAATAATTATAGAGGCTGAGAAAAAAAAATCTGCTTGAGAAAAAAAAAAGACAATTTTTCTGTAGGAGAATTTAGTTTGTTTCTTGTTTGCTGCCCTGTTAATCATCCTGTGACCCCGTGTGGGTGTCCCGACCCCCAGGTTGTGAACCACTATAATAAGGTCAGACAGGAAGGCCCAAATAGCTTGGTTAACATTAATGTATTACAAACAGTGATGGAAGAAGTATTAAGATTTTTTTTTAACTTATGTAAAAGTATCAATATAAAACAATTTAAAATTAAAAGTAATCATACAGTTGTACTTAATTAAAAGCATAGTATGTATTACAAGAAGAAAATTTACTTAAAATATCAGTATGTCCTCTGACTGATGTATTTTTATAATTCACTACAAGTAGATTGTTATTACATTAATGCACATGTACTATTTTACTGTTGTAGCTAGTTTTTAACTACTTTATGTGCAGTTTTGTAGTTTAGTCCAGTGGTTCCCAACCTACAGCAGTAGTTGGGCACATTCACAGGGTCGCAAGATAAATCTGAAGGGTCACAAGATTATGGGGTAGAAAAGAAGAAAAGTTCTGCTGCAGACATTTGTCTCCTTTTTGACTTTTTCCTTTTACCTGTTTGGGTGTCAAAACCCCTTCTTACATGAATGAAACCATGTGAGGAGGGAAATCAGTGTTTGGCAGAAGAATCACAAGCCTATCAGGATAAAACCACTGGTTTATTTTTTTTTAATCAATTCACTAAAGTGTGTAAGCTTATCATGCTGTTTGTTTTTAATCTCAAATGCTATATTCTGAAGAGAAGCTATCAGCTATAGCTACCAAGTAAATGTAGTGGAGTGAAAAGTGCAGAAGAATTAGAAAGTCACATGAAAGAGAAATACTTAAATTACTTCAAAGTAGTACTTAAATACAGTACTTCAGTAAATGCTGATATATATATATACAGTATATATATTTGTAACAGGCAGCCTGACTCCTGCTAATAGCAGTTAAAACTTCACAGTGATATATTAGTCAAGGCCTCACACACACACACAGAAGTGAGGATGTTAACTACCTTGTCATGTTTTATTGCTGTCAGCTGAAGGCTTGGTAGTTCTGTGTGAAGCAGCAGCTCCATCAGCACAAAGAAAGAAGAAGACTTTCTTTCAGGCAGCATCACAGTGCAAGCTTCAGTGTTACAGGCTTCAGCTGAGTTCAGCATGTGAGATGTAGCGCTGTAATGAGCCCTGGGAGAAGTTATAGTCCTGTCCTCTTAAATGCAGCGCGAGATATTTTATATACAAACACTTTCATTCACATTCATATCAACCTCACTTTGCTGTTCAACAAATATTTTCATATCAATTATTCTGATTATTATTATCATTATTTGATTAATCAGTCAATCTTTTAGTGTATGAAACATCAAACAGGAGAAATAATTTCCAAACGTAACTCTACAGGGCCAAAGGTGACGTCTTCAGTTGTCAGGCTTTGTTTGGCCAAATGTCCAAAACCCACAAATATCCAGTTTACAATGATATATGACAAAGAAAAGCAGTTTATGATTACAGGAGGTTGTAATCAATCACTTTTTTTCACTTTCGTTTCACTTTTTCATTTTTGCTCAGCTTTTAAAGCTGAATTTAGGAAACTCACAATTAGAACAATTAATAAACAAGGAAACTACACGAATCGCTGACTGGAAATTAATCTGCAAGTACTTTGATAATCAATTAATCATTAAGATCATATTTGCTGGCACAAATGGCAAATATTTGGTGCTTTTCTCAGTTTTCTATCATTGGAAACTGGCTATATTTTGAAGTTTGGACTGACTCTGGGAGAACCTGATGGACATTTTTCACTATTATCTGGCTTTTTATAGACCAACCAATGAATTGACTAATTGAGAAAATAATCGCCAGACTCGTCATCAATAACGAAAATAATCATAATTGCAGCTCTAATCACAATTGAATAGACACTGCTCTGAGTCTTTCTAGTGATATATTGATGAGCAAAGTACTCTAGGCTTGAATATGAATCACTAACAGGTGCTGATTTCCTGCCCATGTCTTAATATTGTGGCCCTCAGTGATGAGCGTGAGATTAAGTTGCCTTTAAAATCTTTGAGAGATCTTTTTGTCCAGTGGAGTTTGAGGCAGCAGAGCCAACAGCAGCTGTCATAAATAGTTCTGTTGACAGACAGTCGGGCAGACGGGGAAGGGCCACTGTGTGTCAATGTGAGCACCACTCGCCACCTGCTCGGAGAAACACATTCATATCTTACAAGCGAAAGTCAACTAAAAATGACCAACTGACCCACAACATTAAAAAAAAAAAGCCACAGACTCCAATTCAGCTCTAACATAACTCCCAAGAACCTCCAAATTTAAAGCCCTGAAAATATTTATTTCTCACAAAGTGAAATCTTCAGAACAGAACAGACCCCAGGACTATTTACAATAATTTTATGTAGGTGTTACAGGTCTGATTTACTATCAGATTTACTGGTGGCTACTATGGACAGGCAGCCTCCAGTTTAAGGCCTGTGATTTATAAGAAGCTGTTAGTCATCGGCCTCGGCCTGCAGAGAACTGTAGGGAGGATGTGTCTTTGTTTTTCCTCTCCGTGGAGAACTGCCTGAGTAATTTGTTTCAGTCCTGTTGTGTATGTATTGGCACACAGTCGTCCTTCCTGCTCATCCTCGTTATTCAGGTGAACTTGTTTAACTGAATCCAACACGTTCAGTGATCTGCAGTCAGTAGTATCTCATCAAATACAGAGAAGAGAATTTCACAACTCAGGGGTAAAATAAGAACAGACACATGATATCAACCCATGCATGGCATGCAATGTCAGACACGTCAGACAGTTTTGGATTAATAATCAGGTAAGTGGTGTGCTACGATTTGCTGTCTGGCTAATGAGATAGCAGGAGGATGCATCTGGCAGAGCAGAGTAGCAAAAAGGTAAAAGACTTGTTTTTGATTTGTGTGAGGACAGATTAGGTGTTAAGTGTCGGTTAACTGCGGATGTAAACATACTGCTATTACAGCTGTGTGTCTTTTTAGATGCATTGGTTTGATCAATATGTCGGGCCAGTGTTGTGTGATGGAGCTGAAGCTGCATTAGCACTATATAAAACTTGAATTGTTTCATTCAAGCTGTGTGTCCAGTTCAGAAACACTTTGTTCACTTTGTTCTCGAGTGAGTGAGTGAGTAAAATTGTTTGGAAACATAAAATAAAGAGGTTTTGGCACTTTTCATTACTATGATAAACTGTATTACATTTTCAGTGATTATATATAGAAGTTTTATTGAAAATTAGTAATCATTTCAAGCATGGTTCTTCTCTTAAATTGACCAAACAAAGAACTCTTTCATTGATCTAGTTAGAAATAATTAATTAAGGCACCTATGGTCCCAAAAAATCTTTGAAATATTTAAGAGAGTTGACAATCTAATGTTTTATCTGATAACTACAATGTATTTCTAATAAACTCATGAAGGCAGCTTTAAAAAAAATATCTAAACTTGTTCAGCCTTCATTTACTAACAAACGGGATGTGCCGCTATGAAAAAATATCCAGAAGTCAAGAAACCATCTACAGGATTGTTCAATCCAATCATAGCGAACGTTGAAACCATTTAATGGTCCCACAATGAAGGTAATATTACTGTATATACTATAGCTGCTGCTACTCTGACAATACAGCAGTCAGTGTCTTCTAAACACCACTTTAGACTTAACGTCATTATTTCTTACATAAACAAGAACATGATTTATCTTTTTAAAGTCTTAAAGAAGTCAGGTGACGTAGGAGCAGGCTGTGGTAGATGAATGGTGCAAACATAGGACTTTCACCCTGGAGACGGGTGTTTGTGTCCTGTGTGAAACTTATTTTTAGACTGAGTTGACTTATTATTTTCAGTTTATTTATTATTTTCAGTCTTCTGTCACAGCTTGGTTAGGTTTAGGCAACAAAACTACTGCGTTAAGTAAAGATCATGCTTTGGGTTACCTTCTCACAACGTTAACAACAACTTGGAAATGACCTACACCACACATACCCTTTACGTAACGTCATTACTGCCTTAATATACTATATTGTGATGAACATTTTTATATTATTCTCATAAAATCTTCAAAAATTAACTGGGTTAAATAAAATTCATGAGAACCCATCGAGCTGATATACATGTCGATAAAAAACGGGGTCAGTAGATTTTTTGACGTCAAGAATGTTCTTTCGCTATGATTGGATAAACAACGTTCCATGCTCGTTAAATAGTCATGACTTGCCTTCACTATCCTGGTGTCTACACAGGACTGTCCTGATGGCAGGAAAAAAACTGTGTTCAACCCAACCCCTCCCCCCATGAAGGCCTTTGTCTCAGATGATAGAAGGCTGTAATAATGGGAGCTGTCATGAACGTCCCGTCTCTAATATCTGACCCTGTCTGCTCCTGTCTGGCATCAGCCTGAATGATGTCTCTCTCATTAGCTGGGCTGTGATGAGTCCCCGTTTCAAAAATACACCACACGCTCCTCCGACAGGGCGGACAGAGTTATGAGCTCCCGAGCAAACTCCGGTGAACTTTGCCAGTTTGAATTTGCACAAATAAGAAAATGTACAAAAGCTGTAATATGACTCCCCTTTTTTCTGTGTTTCCAGGAAAAGCCATTAACAAAGTCACTACAGAGGGGAGAAGATCCTCAGTTTGACCAAGTAAGTGCTGTGAAAAGCTGAAAACGGAGCAAAAGAAAAGTGATATAAAAATGACGACTGAACTTTCTGTGTTCATTTCAACATTAGGTAAAATGATGAGATGACACATTGTGGTTGTAGTTTCAATCCCTACATGTTTTACACTATAACCTGCAAGTGATTATGTAACAAACAAACATTTTACTGTTCTGCCTCTTCCTATGAACACTGAGGCAAGTTGTCACATCTTTAAAACTGCACCCGTGAAGAGCTGATGGGGGTGAAAGCCTGCCTCGCATCCCTAAAAGGTCTTTCAGATCAAGTCGAGGACAGGGGTGTTTACCTAGAGAGCTGGCTCTGGCTCTGCACTAGGTGTGTCCAGCAGGTCTGTGGCTCTGCAGAGAAGGCCCTTTCACATCCACAGGGGTGTGTTTGTGCTGCTGCGTGAGGCCATTCAGCAGCCACACAGAGCCGGGATTCTTCTCCAGCCTGGTGCTGAATGAAGGGCTTGCTGTGTTCCCCCGGCCCGACCAGACTCTCCTCCCTTCCTGTGTGCCCAGCCCATCCCACCCGTTCCTTCCTTTCCCTCTCTTTCCCCCAAATCCAAGAGAAGCTGCCCCATACATGTAGGCGTATAACGAAAAGTTAATGGATCCTCCTGTGCCGTTTGGATTGTTTTGTTTAAATTGCTGTACAAATAAACAAAGGAAACACTGATTGCTATCTCTCACTTTGGTATGTTAATTGCACGACATATGTCTTGTTCCTCCAGTTGATAAGCACCATGAGCTCTCTGGCTGAGTACTGTCTCCCCTCCATCCTGCGCACTTTGTTCGACTGGTACAAAAGACAAAATGGACTCGAGGAGGAGCTGCACGAGTACCGGCCAAGAGCTAACACCAAGTCCAAAAAGTGAGAATCATTCAGTTGATTAATTCTACATGTGTCATCTGTAGAAAATGTAAAAGGAAAGCTCACATGTACTGTGTGACTGAAGCACATTGTTACTCTTGTCTTTTCTGTATTAATAGCGATGAGCAGCAGAGAGATTATCTACTTGAAAGGAGGGATTTGGCCATTGACTTCATCTTCTCTCTTGTGCTCATAGAAGTTTTGAAACAGGTGACTCCACTGACGTCTGTTGTGCACAAAATCTCCTCAGTTTATCTTGTTGTTTTATGATATGATTTGCTGCTACCCAATAAAACTTAAAACTTATTCATTCTAATGTCTCCTAATTCTTGACTAGATGCCTCTCCACCCGGTCCTTGATAGCTTGGTCAACGAAGTCATTAACTTAGCCTTTAAGCACTTTAGATACAAAGAGGGGTAAGCTCTTCTCTTTTTCCATCACTGGTCCTTCTTTCTTTCATAGTTCAACGTTTCTCTTGAGGATTTGTTTTAAGGTGTCTTATGCTTTGTTTCCTGCAGGTATCATGGTCCTAACACTGGCAACATGCACACTGTAGCAGACCTCTATGCTGAAATCATAGGAGTATTAGCCCAGTCCAAGTAAGTAGCAAAGACAGAATTATCAGTATATAGTTGAATATTATTGTCTTTCTCTTTCCATCGTTATTGGCTGTTAAATCACCATTCCCTGCTCTGTTGGGTTTTGGTGTCATGCCACATCATAATGGTGTGTTATCATTCCTAATACCTTCGTGCGAAACATCTCCCGGTTCAAGAGACTGGAACGAGCTGTAGGGACAACACACTTTTGGACACCAAACTAGGACTGGAAATTGATGTCTGTTTATTTGAAGTTGTCAGATCATCGCAGCAAGGAACAAACCCTTAAAATAGAAATACCTCCTCTCCAACTTCACAGAGAGGCTTTTTAATCGTGATCACTGCTTTTCTCCAAGGTCAAGAAAGAAAGAAAGAAAGAAAGGGTGTTAATCATATTACTGTAAACTGACATTATTCAGATATAATTCCTACATGTAGAGATTTTGATGCTGTTTTTTTAATAGACTTAATTGTGTGTTCTCAATAATTTTCTGTCAATAGAAGTAATGACCAATTTCTCCTCATATTTCCAAGCTGCAGAGACGGCTTCATTCAGTGGATAGAGTACTCAAATAGCCACCAGGGAAGAGGTCAAGAGATGCTCACATGGGCTCCCATGATGAATTATCTTCTAAATTTAGATCAGCTGAAGAATCCCATCTCTGCTTCAATTTGGGCAAGGGATCAGGTGCTAGTTGAGGAGTTCATCCCAGGGCACAGACTCGCAGTCTGCATTTTGAGATTAAGACGAGGGGATGATATTTTTAGGAGGCGTGCTCCCTGAATATTGTCACCGTATTCTCCTTGAGTCACGACTGGTCCCACGACAAGTGGAGGAACTTTTTTTGTGCAGGTGCTGATTTGGGATTTGTTTGACTGAGCTATGCAGGCATGGCTTTATATAGAATCTCATTTGCTTTTTTTTTTTTCAGGTTTCCTGCCGTGAAGAAGAAGTTCATGACTGAGCTAAAGGAGCTGCGGCAGAAAGAGCAGAGTCCGTCTGTAGTCCAGAGTACCATTAGCCTCATCATGGGGGTCAAGTTTTTCCGAATTAAGATGTATCCTGTTGAGGATTTTGAAGCTTCCTTTCAGTTTATGCAGGTACATCAGACTTCTTTGAATGGGTCCCAAATGATATGATCATGAACCTGCCTTGCTACAGTATAAACCGATCGCATGTTACAAGCTATACTTCTTTCTTCACTCATATATTGGCTGTCCTTTGATATTTGTGTTTTTGGAGGTGACACAAATATGGACTTGTATCACCATTGTGTAGATATTGAAAAACAAATTATCAGGATTTGCTGCCGTTTGTCCTTGACTGTGTCATCCATTAGCTTTGGCACGCAGTTTATGGATTACATTCAGTTTTATCTCTTTGGTAAATCTTTTTGCTCTTTACAGCTCTAGTAGATTTAAAGTAATATAACTTTATATATAACACTCCTCTCTTTTCTACAGGAGTGCGCCCAATATTTCCTGGAAGTCAAAGACAAGGACATTAAGCACGCTTTGGCTGGTCTCTTTGTTGAAATTTTGGTTCCTGTTGCAGCGGTAAGTTAATTCTTCCAGTTTGTGTTGCATGCATTACACAAATATTGAATTTAAATAGGAAAAGAGCACCACTCTGGAGAGGACCGTGTCTTGTCATGTGATGACGTGTGATGTTGTCTCTCCCAGGCTGTGAAGAACGAGGTGAACGTACCGTGCCTGAGGAACTTTGTGGACAGCTTGTACGACACAACCCTGGACTTGTCCTCCAGGAAGAAGCACTCACTGGTGAGTTGCCCAGCTGATTGTTAACCCTGTTTGTTTTTGTACACCCCCGTTTTCACTCTGACACCCTCTGCCTCATGCTTAGATTGCCTGGATGCCTGTGGTCTCTGTGAATCCTCAGGCATTTCAAGGTCACTCTTGTCCAATGTTATCTTGCAATGTCAGTGTCCATACTGGAAATAATTTATGAGGGGAAGAAAGGCTGCCTTTTCAAAGTATAAAAAGCAGGCATGAAAGCAGTGCAGTATACAGAAGTATGTGTAATGCCCCTTCCCTCTAAAGTGCCTTAAAAAAAACAGCATTTCACCACAGTAGTTCACAGTGATATAGAAAGATAACAACCCTTATAGAACAGCAGTTTGCTCTTACAGAAGCGCTGCATTCCCCTGAGGCAGCAATTATGGCTCAAAGCCACATTTTATGAGCGATGCGTTGTCAGCAAAACGCATAACAGAAGGAGAAACCCTCATTATGTCTTCAAAAGAAAACTGCTTTACATCTCAAATTGCACTTTACAGATATAGTTCAGAGATAATACACAATTCCTGAAATGATCCACTCAAAGGACAAGCTTAAATATTCAATGCGGTGACTTTAAATGTTCGATTTTTTAAGTCAATATGAAGCTATTGTAACAATGCCGTATGTGACGAAAGAGATCTAAATACAAAATGTTCTCCACACAGGCGTTTTACCCGCTGGTGACGTGCCTGCTGTGTGTCAGCCAGAAACAGTTCTTCCTCAACAGATGGCACGTCTTCCTTAACAACTGCCTCTCAAATCTGAAGGTAATGTAAAATGGAAACCAGCAGCTTTTCATTCATGGTGCTTTTCCACTGGCACTCTTGGCCATGCCGAGTCGAGCCGTGCCGCGCTGATTAGTGTTTACGTTACCATTTCAGCCGTGCTCGAGATGGACTACGTCCGGAGTAGGGCCGAAACGAGCCCTGCCCACCTCCAACGTCTCGTCAACCGCAGTTTAGTTACTCTCCCGCGTCCCTGTTTGTAGTTTCAGATATCTGCTTTATTTTACTGTTTCATCATGTTTGCTTTCAGCTGTAAGGGTCGTGTTAAGTTAAAACACAACATTTCCTGATCCTGCTGCTTCATAATAAAAGCCATTCGATAACAAAATAGCGGGAGACCTTTTATGAGAAATTGAATGTGTTTAACACCAGATTAGTGGAGCTTTGTTTGCGGCTATTCTCTAATACTGCAAGGGGAAGAGTACAAGTAGAAACAGCACAGTGAGATGTTGCTGTTGTTGCTGGCCCTTTTTACTGCACCTCTTTAGCTCCCTCCTCCAACAGGTAAAGAACCTCTTTTACCTTCCGTGCTGTGTGATGGAGAAACTACTCACAGCGAAAATAACGGAGGAAATGAAACATGTTTATCCACTATTTTACAGCCGCTCTTTTATGTCACAGCCTCAATCAGCCTGCTACTTTTATACTTTCTACACTCAAAAACACACCTTTAAACAGGTAGCCCTGTTTTAATGGATATACAAATCCCTTCCACGCTGGGCTGCCGCACCGAGTCAAACCAGGCCAGCGCAAGTGTATGGAAAAGCCCCATTAGACCAGTCTAGTGTTTGTTTACAACTGAGGAGTGTCTGGATACATAAAGGTTGTTCAAGTGTGCATCCCTGTTGCACAAAATATTAGCTCAGTAATTTTCTTATTATATCATAACCTGCTCATGTTTCAGATGACACTAAGTGCAAAGTGGTTCTGTCGCTAACTATCTTCTTTTTTATTGTAATGTCATTACAGAGTCGAGACCCTAAAATGGCTCGTGTTGCATTGGAATCCCTGTATCGACTGTTGTGGGTCTACATGATCAGAATCAAGTGTGAGAGCAACACTGCAACACAGGGGTAAATAACTTGTCACACTTCGTTTAATGTGGTGAGCCAGCCAAACAGGTAGATGTATGGATTACATTTGCAATTGTTTACCTCAGATGTTATTTTCCTGCCGGTATGACTGAGATTTTCTTGTTTATGTTTTTTGCTGATGAAGGTCATGGACTCAATCACAGTTTTTGGTACTAAAAATATTTGTGAAAAAAAGCAGTTCAATTAACTGGTGTTTGGAGAAAGAGGAAAAGCTGTTTTTTTTATGTATGCATGCATAGGAGTGCAGGCCTACACCAGATTGTCAGTGCTGGTGGACCACAGGTTTATCAGCAGCTTACAGATGTTATTATGAGCCTGAGCCCACATGAGAAATTCCCAAAGGGCCAAATCAGACATTTTAAACAAGTTAATTAGGCCTAAAATAAACTTGTCCGAAAAATAAACCTCCTCTCAAGCAATAGGACTACTGTACAAAACAGTTTGATATTTTTCCATGTCATTTTACACACACTTATAAAAGTTTTTAAATGCTCGTCAAAGGTTTCCTCATAACGTGATCCCTTCTCTGTGTCCGCAGTCGCCTCAACACCATTATAACAACACTTTTCCCCAAAGGATCTCGCAGTGTGGTACCAAGAGACATGCCTCTCAATATCTTTGTCAAAATCATCCAGTTTATTGCACAGGTAAACGCAATGATGTGTTCCTGTGGACTACAGAGAAATCATAGAAATCACTTTTCCTGTCACTCTGAGTGACAAACACTGACACTCATGACATCACGTTGAACGCATTTTTCTTCTTTTTTTCCCTGACAGGAAAGACTTGATTTTGCCATGAAAGAGATTATCTTTGACCTTCTTTGTGTTGGAAAACCTGCAAAAGCCTTCAGTCTTAATCCAGAGGTACACATTCAACAACTTTTGGAAAATTGCCTATAATAACCCACTGTTGCTCGGTAAATTCCTGCAACTGCAGTAAAGTGGTGTTTTGATGTCAGTTTCCCAGCAGGAGTAATGCAATATTGGTAACTGATAACAGACGGCTGAACTTTTCTTTTCTGTGCAGAGAATGAATATTGGTCTGAGAGCATTCCTGGTCATCGCTGATAAACTACAGCAGAAGGACGGCGAGCCTCCCATGCCCAACACTGTTTGCACTTTACCCTCTGGGCACACGCTCCGAGTGAAAAAGACCTACCTGAGCAAAACACTGACAGATGAGGAGGCCAAAGTCATTGGTGAGCAACATAGACTGTTTAGCATAAAGTTTGGAATTAGATGGATATTTGCTGACAAGTGATGGTGATATCAACAGTTTTTTCCTCTCAAATCTTCTCCAGGGATGTCGCAGTATTATTTCCATGTGAGGAAGGCTATTGACAACATCCTCAGACACCTGGACAAGGAGGTGGGACGCTGCATGATGATGACTAATGCTCAGATGTTGAACAAGGAGCCTGAGGACATGATCACGTAAGTGCACACATCGTTTAGTCATCCAAACTGTGAAAAGAGAGTAGAAACTTCAGAGTAGAAACTGTTTACATTGTGTAAACAACATTTACTTCATAATAATGCGTTAAAGCAAAATTTGCCTATTCCCAGTTTAATTGCCTCTGGACATTTAATCGCAATGCTGGATCAGTTTACACTTGAAAGTTGGACACACTGAAAACAGCTTTTTTTGCAGCTGAAATTAGAATCTGATATTTTTAGAGGTGAAAGAAAGCCCAAGATCGACTTGTTCAGGACGTGTGTCGCTGCCATTCCTCGCATCCTGCCTGACGGGATGTCCAAGCCAGAGCTCATAGACCTGCTGTCTCGGTGAGTCGCCTCTCTTGTCATAAACGCTCACTGAGTGTTGTTAAAAGAAAAGGTGATGTAACACAATGGTAAACATGCTGCTGTTCTCCCAACTTGTTTGGAACGTGTTGCAGTCGTCAAACTCGGAGTGAGTGTATATTCACAAAAAAACAATAAAGTTTTAGTTTGAGCATCAAATATATTTTATTTGTGCTGTAATGAATTGCATATAGGTTATTGCATTTCATTCTTATTTTGTTTTGTTTTTAGAATCCGGGTTGTATGAAGTTAAATTTTTCATGTTTGCAGACTCGCAATCAGTGACTCTATTAAAACAAACAAACCCCTTATCTGATAAATGAAACAAAGCACACAATCCATAAAGAACAGCAGAGTTTGAAGTCTGATGAGCTCTTTCCACTTCATTTCCTTGCACTTAATGCTTATTTCAGATGCTAGGCGACTGGAGGCTTGACAACTTATTTTGTGCAGCAGCCAAATTTAAGGTGGCTGAAATAAAGAAGTGCCTCAGTGGGAATTCTTTCTGCATGTCAGACTGTATCACAGTTGAGACAGATAACGTATTCACATTGTTTAAATCCTGCCTGCCAGGCAATCTTCAGGCTAAATTTATCTGAACTTAATTTTTTATTCCTATTAAGGTACCTGTGTCATTTTTTTTGTCTCGTTTGTCAGATTGACAATCCACATGGATGACGAGCTGCGACTCATAGCCCAGAACTCCTTGCAGAGTCTGTTGGTGGATTTCGCTGACTGGCGTGACGACGTTCTGTTTGGATTCACTAACTTCCTGTTACGTGAGGTCCAAGACACTCACCAGGGACTGTTGGATACATCCCTCAAATTACTACTGCAACTGCTCACACAGTGGAAACTAACCCTGGCTGCCCCAGGGAAGAACTATGACACCGCTAAAGTACACACTGCCGAGGTACACAACTTTGGGAATAGCCTGATTATGTTTTGTTTTTGTTTTTGCTGTTAGCGCCTTTGATTCCTACTATTAACACTTGCTTTAACACTTGCAACAAATGCCTGTCGTAGAAATAGAAATCTAATGTACTAAGTTGTAATTTTATTCATGCAACCATACATTTCAGGTTTTGTTTCATCTTGATGTTTATGTCACAGCTGCTGCAGTCCAGCTCAAGTGTCAAGATACCTGCAGAGCGTGGCCCTCACTCCACTGTGCTGCATGCTGTGGAGGGACTGGCGCTCGTACTGCTCTGCTCCTGTCAGCTGAGCACCCGCAGACTCGCCATCGCCATCCTCAAAGAGATACGAAGTCTCTTTGTGACCATCAAACAGTCCGAGGTAAAACAAGATGAAATCAGGTGACAGGAGGCAGGAAAGTTTGATGAGTGAGTTTTTCCACAGACTGTGATTTCATGCTTTGTCACCTGCAGGATGATGACAAACCAATGATAGAGATTATGGACCAGCTCAGCCCTGTAATCCTGGAAAGTTTTGTCAACATTGCCGTCTCTGACACAGTGAGTTGTTGGTAGCTTAACTCTTGTCATGCAGTCGAAATCATGATGTGTCTACAGTTGATTTTCTTGTGTTTTATTTTTCCTGGCGTTTTTTGCGGAGTTTAGTATGACTCTGTGCAGGCGATAGCCATGGCCGGAGGCATTACGCTTTCAGGTAGTCCATCTGTCCGTTCCATTCTTCTGAACGCTATATTTCAGGAACACGATGAGGGAATTTTCTTCAAATATGGCAAAAACATTCACTTGGACCTGAGGGTGAACTGATTAGATTTTTGTGGTAAAAGGTCAAAGTCACTGTGACCTATTAAACAAATTTTTGGTTGTAACTCAAGAATTCCTACACTAATTATGACAAAATTTCAAACACATGTCTAACAGGATAATGAAGATGAATTCATCACATTTTATATCCAAAAGATCAAAGGTCAACTTCACTGTGACATCATAATATTCTGCAAAAAGACTTTTCTGGCCATTATTTAACACAATAAGTTCGGAACAGAAGGGGAGATTAGATTGTATAGATCTTCTGTGCTGCCGGGATGAACATGTGTGTGAGGCATTCATGTTTTAGAATTTGCTGCTTCTTTGCAGCAACGTCCATATTTGAAGCGTTGTAATCGACCACAAGCTCAGTGGTTTTGCTGATATTGAGCTTCAGGTGATTGTTTTTGCACCATTTGATGAAGTTCTCTATCAGTCAGTACATTTATTACATGAGTCTGGACAGACATGGATGGAAATTGCAACCGGATTGGTGCACGGAGGCATACAGCCATGAGGCGGTAATTCTAGTTCACGCTGTATTCATTTTACGTGATATGCTCATCAGCTGCTTCCATGAAAAGATCAGGTGTCATTTAAACATGACAAAACAGCAAATGATTGTTGACTGTATGATTTAGTTATCTACCATGTAGAGACTGAATGAACAGCTGGAACTGAGCAGCTGTTGGCCTTTTGACTCTCATTTATTTAATCATCAAGCTGTCATGACACTAAGAATACAGATTTATTGAGAAGGGGATAATACAGTGAAAGTCCTTAAATGCATTATTGAGATTTGTTTTTTCATGCACTGGTCAATTTTGAGATTTTTGGCTATTATGCTGCCGTAATATGTTTTCTGACAGACTTGTGGAAAGAAAACACTGTTCTGCTGTCCTGGAAATTTATGCAAATTAGCCATTAGCACACATTTAATTATAATGCAGCATTTGTGTATTTAAACATAACAATAATTACCTGTAGTGTCTTATTTCGCAACTTGAAATATATGGAATTTTACAATACATATCTTTCAAGGCCGTTTTCTCAAATTATATACATGAGAGTGAAGAGGGAGATGGAGGAAATGCTGCTAATCTAATTCAGTCTGACTCCTGACCTTTTCCCCCTGCTGTGCCCCTTGCTTGTTTACAGGCCTCCCTGCCCGCTGGCCACCATGTGGACCTTCAGTGGCTCGTGGAGTGGAACGCATTGCTCGTTAACAGTCATTATGACATTCGGAGCCCCTCGCATGTGTGGATCTTTGCCCAGTCTGTGAAGGACCCCTGGGTGCTATGTATATACAGCCTCCTCCGACAGGACAACCTGCCCAAGCATTGCCCCACAGCTCTCAGCTATGCCTGGCCTTACGCCTTCACTCGAATGCAGATGCTCATGCCCCTGGTAGACCCGAAGTAAGTAACACTGCTCTGAGTTCAGGAGGGAACATGAAACACCAGTGAAACACCAGTTCCTCAATGTATATAAAAACAAGATCCTCTAGATCATGTTTAAAGCACTTATTTTCTTTTCGTACATGGTTTACCAGTAACCCAGTGTATGCGAAGAAGACCAGCACGTCAGGCAGTGGGGACAATTACGTAACCCTGTGGAGAAACTACCTAATCCTTTGTTTTGGGGTTGCCAAGCCTAGTATCATGAGCCCCGGCCATCTGAGAGCATCGACACCTGAGATCTTGGCCACACCTGACAGCGGTGTCAGCTACGATAACAAGGTAGCTGCCTTTAGCATTATTAATTCCCCCAGTGCTTTGTCTCTCCAGGATCAGGTGTTCATACGGAGCTTTTTGACACTCAAACTCGAAGCATCAAATTACACAGCAGCTACCTTACATGAATGGAACAGGATGCTGAAATATTCTGAACTGTGCAGACACTTATTTCAACACCGCCCTGTGTAATTAGTGGCGTTCAAGCAGCTTCAGAGGTTTATTTGTCTTACTGAAGTGTCTGTGTTTGATGTTTCAGGTTATCGGGAGCCCATCTGTGGCTTGGCTTCTGAAGCAGTTGGTTCCACTGATGAGGGCAGAGAGCATCGAGTTGACAGAGTCATTAGTTCTGGGCTTTGGTCGCACCAATTCCCTTGTTTTCAGGTACATCAAAGAATGGGGTTTTGATGTTCTAATCTGCAGAAAGTTTTTCTGCAGTTAAATTTTGTCCATTTCACTGAATGTTTACACTAGTTGTTATTGACAAAGCATTAAAATTTTACCTCATGATGACCTGCTTATTTTTATTTTCACCGTCTGCACACAGAGAACTTGTGGAAGAGCTACATCCCCTTATGAAAGAGGCGTTAGAAAGACGACCTGAGGTTGGTTGATTGTATTTACAGCATAGTTCTCGACATAAGCACAATATTTATTGTTGGATTTAATTTTTTATGAGCTAAATAGTGGGCTGTGATGCCACCAGAGAGCTGGTGTGTATCAGAAAATCTCAGTCACTAAATATAAATGAATGATATTAGTACCAGAAATTCTGTCATTAAGGATTCTTCTCAATGATTTTTCACAGAACAAGAAACGGCGTGAACGACGAGACCTGCTGAGACTGCAGCTGCTGCGCATCTTTGAGCTGCTGGCTGATGCAGGTGTCATCAGTGACAGGTGAGTGTGGTTGACACATTATAGCCCCACACTGCACAGTATCACACTCACAGGACGCAAGGAGGGAGCGAACAGGGTCATCAAAAGATAACCTTTGACTTTTTCACATAACTCTGAATAATAAATGTCTGTAGCTGTTGAAATATCACTGTTACATACCGTTTGGTTTGTCATTTCTTTTCATTTGACATCTACCCATTTTCTCTGTGATCGTAAAAAGCACGAACGGAGCTCTGGAACGTGACACGCTCGCCTTGGGCGCTCTGTTCCTGGAGTATGTGGATTTAACACGGATGCTCCTGGAAGCCGAGAATGACAAAGATGCAGAAATCCTCAAGGACATCCGGGCTCACTTCAGCGCCATGGTGGCTAATCTCATCCAATGCGTACCAGGTACTCAGAAAAGATTCAGATTGAAAGGGCTTTCTTGTCAGGCCAGTCACTAACAATCCTCTGCAGGCCATCTGCTCTTGTCATCAGTGTGTGGATTGTAAAATATATGTCAGGCTTTCATTTGGCTGGGGTTAGCACAGCACATGGAGCACGACACTCATTGATCTTGATTTGGACGTAGCCTTATGGGAGCTACAAAAATAGTGCTGCTTAAAGACATAGCAGGCCAGGACAGGTGATGATTCATGGGTTGCTAAGCATTCACAATCCCCACTGAATGGCTAATGATCTGTCGAGGGACACCAACACTTTATTATCATATCGGAAAATGCACTTTTAGTAGTTAAGAGTTTAAGCTGCTTGAATAGTTTTGCTGACTCTTCACTCTCTCATTGAGCAGACCTTAAAAAAAAAAGCTTTTTTGTCTCCATCCCCAGTGCACCACAGGCGCTTCCTTTTTCCACAGCAGAGCCTGCGGCATCACCTCTTCATCCTCTTCAGTCAGTGGGCCGGCCCTTTCAGCATCATGTTCACTCCTCTGGACCGCTACAGTGACAGGAATCACCAGATCACAAGATATCAATATTGTGCCCTAAAGGTAAACATACTTCCTGCAACCTATTACCTTCCACAAGCTCTCTATTAATATCACACAAGCCCCCAGGAGTAGTGGCTAAGCCGTGTAATTACAACGTTGCGTCATGCACACTGACCCAAAAAGACTTTTTCCCATCAACTGTGAAAGCAGCGGCTGTAAAACAGTGGTTACGTTTTTTTGAAACTCAGAATCTGAAAATCTGAATATGATCTATTTGGTCCAATAACATTTGTAAAGTCTCGAAGAGCCACGCTTTAAATTCATTGTATCCCCATTCAAGGTAGCATAATAAGTTAGCTGTCTCAGCCGGCAGAAGTTTCTGTCTCTATGGGCATTGTGGCCCCTAGAGCAGTATGCCTTCATCTGAGTAATTTACTTACATCAGGAAGTGGCTTTTTTAGGCTTCATGCACCACTGAGGACTGTTCATATTAAAGAACAGAGCCCCACCTCCAACACCCCTTCATGCTTAGTAGGAAAACAAACACATCTTGGCAGTGGATTGGTCTGGATGGGTGAATCCAAATAAAAATATACACATATTTTTCATCTGTCTATTGTGAAATGATACAGTAAAACATGTTTTTTTGTACCTAATGATCTAACCTATTTCATTCAGTGACAATCTTTTGTGGAACGGGCCCCTGAATCACAAAGTGCTGCTACATTAGAGAAAATCCATCCATCCTATCTCTGCTAGCCGAGATATTTCTTTAAATGTAATTCTGTTGTTTGGTATGGACTCATCTCCACCCACAAGACAAATACAAATTTGTGTAAGCAACTGCTCCACCCAGTTAATCCTGGGTTCACCAACCTAAGATTTTTACATCTCTTGTCCTGCTGTGAACTTTAGGTCTGAAGCCTGAGCAGCAGATTTAGTAGGTTGACAAACATAATGTCACATAATATGACTTACCATACTGAGCTATGTGCAGTGTTGCCTATTGCAGCAGTAAACAACACGCCTGCTAAGACTGTATTGAAGAAAACTTTGAGAACAGTCACCCTTGCTAGTCCAGTGATGTGTTGAATGTCCACACTGGGATTAAATGTCTTGTTATTTTGCAATGATTTGTCTTCCCCGGGACAGAACAGTGCATGTATAAGATGAAGGGGAAAAGTAGATCTGCGAATAAGTTTCTCTTGGATGTTAAAATCTGTAACATGTGAATATTGTTGACTGTTTGTTCTTCCAGGCCATGTCTGCTGTGCTGTGCTGCGGCCCTGTGTTTGATAACGTTGGCCTCTCCCCAGATGGATACCTCTATAAGTGGCTGGATAATATACTAGCCTGCCAGGATCATCGGGTATGTGGCCAACACTTTACCACCGTGGTGCTTTATACAAAGAGCTGACCCAGAAACCCCTTCTGATAGCTTGCAGAAGCCTGTTTTGTTAAAACCCAACACTAGACACTTGCCAAATGCTCACCATTATCTTACGGGAGTGCTGGCAAGTTGTAGAGAGTTTTGTTTCAAAATAAATTTGTCTGATATTGTCAGTTCATTGTGATACATTTGATTTATTTGACACATTCTTCCTCTGCAAAATAGACTTTGAGCCCTGTTATGTTTCCATTACATGGTTTGATGAGTAGCATTAACTGGCCAAGAAAAAGTAATATATCATCTTTTTTGTATGACAGAAGTAGAGCTACTGGAATAATTTTACAGTGAATCCCTAAATCTTTCAAAAAAGTACAAAAAGCCTCGGATATTTAAGGTCATGATAAAATCAGGGATTCAGGGGGGTCCTTAAAAAAAGCCATGAAATTCAGGAGAACCTGTGTTGTTATCTGCTCTTGGCTCAGGTGCACCAGCTTGGCTGTGAAGTCGTCATCCTGCTCCTGGAGCTCAATGCCGACCAGGTCAACCTATTCAACTGGGCTGTGGATCGCTGCTACACAGGCTCCAACCAGCTCGCCTCAGGCTGCTTCAAAGCTATCGCTACAGTCTGTGGCAGCAGGTATAAAATCTGACAATGTCTCTGTCGTCTGTTCAGCTAATAGAAGGTCAGCTGCCTGTGCACGTTTTCTATTATGTTCTCATATTCATTTGTTTTTCGTGGTGTTTGTGATGTGCCATTTCATGTTTATTCGTGTGTCATGAGATGCATATGATACTGTTATTTATTTATTTTTATCACAGTATCACCCAGATTTCTTGTCCAAGTGAGGAAGCCACTGTCAAATTAGCTTAGGCTTCAAAGCACCACCTCAAATCCTCTTAAAGGGCTCACTATTCATCAGAAGTTGGCCTTCCCCTCTTGCTTTATCTCAAAAACATGGAGCATTAAGTTGAACACAAACATTACTTCATAGTTAGTTTTTCTCTCTGTTCCCTTACCAGCAGAAACTACCCAAGTGATATAGTAACACTGCTGAATCTGGTCCTCTTCAAGGCATCAGACACCAACAGAGAAACCTATGAGATTTCAATGCAGCTAATGCAGGTGAGAAACACAAGCGCCGCTGCCTTTTGTGCTCCCACGTCATTTTCTGTGATTAAATGTGATTCAATCGCACACTCTTTCTTTGAACAGGTCCTTGAAGCTAAGTTGTTTGTGCACTCTAAGAGGATTGCAGAGCAGAAGCCAAACTGCATCCTGTACGGCACCCACGGTCCACTGCCGCCGCTGTACAGTGTCTCTCTGCCGCAGCTTTCCAGCCAGCTGGCCAGGATGTACCCTGAGCTCACACTTCCTCTGTTCTCAGGTAGATGTTTGTGTCACATGTGTGCTGCACGTATGGACACACTAGTGTATTTCAGCTTGCAGTAATACTTTCAAAGGCTTGTCATTTTCTTATGGCTTCCCACTAAATGCTGGTCGCTCATCTACCAAAGACACATACTGTATCTATCTAACCACAGAAACACTGAGAGCTTATGTCAATTAAGGGACTCCCAGATTGAAGTTGAATTTATACTGTATGTGGATCCGGATTGAACTGGCAATTATGGTTACAACTGAATATAGAGTATGTATTTTATTTCCAAATAGGATATAAACACCACAGTCCCCACTGTTATTCTGACGTTAGTATTGCCTTTCCCCTGTTCGTTCCAGAGGTTAGCCAGAGGTTTTCCACCACTCATCCCAATGGCAGGCAGATCATGCTCACTTACCTCCTGCCCTGGCTCGGTAACATCGAGCTGGTGGATAGCGGCCTGTTGCTCCCAGTCTTCACCCCATGCACCTCAGCTTATGACGCCTGTAGCCAGACGACCAGCACAGGTTCATCCCAACAACTGAAGGGCACTGGCTGGGGCTCCTTACAGGCTACATCTATGGTGCTCAATAATCTCATGTTCATGACCGCCAAGGTAAAGTCACGTTGGGGAAATGGGGTATGGGTAATATGAGGTCAATGCTGCTAAAATTATGCTAACATGTTCATTTGAACCCCTCCGGCCAGTATGGGGATGACCTACCTGGACCAGAGATGGAAAACGCCTGGAATGCTTTAGTCAGCAACGAGAAGTGGAGCAACAATCTGAGAACCACGCTGCAGTTTCTCATCAGCTTGTGTGGTGTGAGCAGTGACACCACCCTCCTGCCATATGTAAGATATGTCATTTAGGTCAACTGGAAAATGTTAGGAGGCTATTTTTATTTTATTTATTTGTTTATTTTTTTTTAGCTCTTTCCAGTTTCTCATGGATATTCTGTGACATATTTGTTCAGATCAAGAAGGTGGTGATCTATCTGTGCCGGAACAACACCATGCAAACTATGGAGGAGTTGATATTTGAGTTACAACAAACAGATCCAGTCAACCCTGTTGTGCAGCACTGTGATAGCCCTCCTTTCTATCGCTTCACTGCCACAAGCAAGGGCTCCATAGCAGCTTCAGGTACGTCTTTTAACACCGTCTCTCTGAACAGAATGAACAACAGTTGAAATTTTTATTTTTTTAATGAGGAAAATTAACCGACCAGGAAATCCCAACAGCTCAGTGAAACGTGTGCTTGCTCTGGATCCCAGTGGTGGATGGAAAACAGTGTCATGCTCAGTTGACTTTACTTGAACATACTGTAAAACATATATATTTTGCTCTTTTTTGGTTCATTTCTAGGCACCACATCCAGCAGCAACACGGTTGTTGCAGGTCACGAGAGCTTTCCCGACACAGATGACGCCAAGACTGTAAAGGAGAATGAGGAGAGGTAGACGACAATATCTCAAAGCTTATCGTAAGATTAATTACAGTCCTAGCAAGACTCAGCGTGATTAATCTTTTTCTCTGACCCCAGGCTAAGCCACATAATGCGAGCCCACAACCGCCTTGAGTCACACTACAGCAACAGCTCGGGAGGATCGTACGATGAAGATAAGAGTGAGTGTGTTTCTGCACCAGACACCCAATGAAAAGTGTGGTTATCACGGTCTGGTGAGGGTGGAATACACAGGCTGGGTTGGAGGGTAAGATGGTGACCGGCATGGTGTCATTGATAATGCATGAGCAGTGCAGTGTTGCCTGGGGTTCATAAAAGGCTTCTGTGAGAACTGGCACTGAAAGAAAAGTAGTCAAGCCCAGGGCCTCTACACTGCTGCCAGTGCCCCAAAAAACGTCTTTGTTGTCTCTTGGTCTGAATTAGTCCTGCTGACAAATGTGAATAAGAATAAATTGACAATGAAAAGCATCCTCAAATACTCCTTTAACAACCAAGTTTCAATACTGAAGTTTTCTTCTGTTATGTTAGATGTCGTCGTACATTATTGGATGCATCTCCCATCTGTCGTTTGCCTTCATGCCACCAGTTTCCAGCTATGGAGAATCCACAAACTCTCATTTTGTTTACTGAAATGTTACCGTGTGGGATAAATGTGAGCGGTATTATTTTGTGTGACCATCAGGTGAACCTCTGCCCCCCTATGCTGATTGGTTGATGGTTGTCATTGAGACGAACCAGCCTCATCCTCTGCCCATGCCTCTGAATGGAGGATGTTGGGCTCCACTGGTGGACTTTTTGCCAGAGACCATCACTCCCAGAGGACCACTGCACAGGTTAGACTGCTGCATACATTCATGTATAATGATAATTTTTAAAATGTCAAGACACAACTGCTGCTCGTCACTCCTACAGAATTAGTGTCAAACTGATCTTTGACCTTCAATAACCTGCCACATTCTGTCTCTAATTAAGGCCAGCAGATAAAGCCAGCACTGCTCCGCTTTTTAAATGCGATGCTCTTCACTTCGAGGTCATATGGTTTTTATGGAGTGTTTCATTTAATGGATAGGCTTTACAGTCAGTGTTTTTGTTTGTTATAGGTGTAATATAGCAGTCATCTTCATGACAGAGATGGTGGTGGACCACAGTGTGAGAGAGGACTGGATCATGCACTTGCCTTTGCTACTACATGCCTTGTTTTTGGGTGAGTTCACACTATATTCAGTTATCCCAAGTTATTTATATATAAATCTCATGTCTGACTTTACATTTAAGGACTATGGTTGAACGCAGGTTTTGAAATGATAATTTGCCAAATATTTTGAGTCCAATAATGACACATCGCTATAACAAACTAAGTCTTGCTATAACAAACAACAGCTTCGAGTTCACACTTACAGTGTGCTGAAAAAGGCTGTGTTCCTTTCCTCAGGCATGGATCACTACCGTCCAGAGGTGTTCGAGCACAGCAAACGTCTCCTCCTCCACCTGCTTATCACATTGTCCTGTAACAACAACTTCCAGGCCATCGCCTCAGTCTTGCTGCAGACACGTGAGATCAATGGCACCAAGACCCTGACCTGCAAACCAAGTCTTCCGCCGGAGTATTTACCGTCAGGTAAAAAATATAGGCCTTTTAGTGATACTCACTTGTTTTCATTTTCTTTACCACAAATATATTCACCCTTGCTTATTTTGCTCCACAATCTGGCTAATGTAAACTTGAACATGACTAGCATTGCTTTCAAAGGATGGATACATTCCTTATCTGGGGAGAAAATATTTGGACACTGTGCCAAAAGCAATATTGAGCACAGAGGACATCAAAGGTCATGATTAAAGCATTCCATTGTGCTATTTTTATCCTCTTGCCCAAATTGGGGCCAGCTGCTCGGGCTTGGATAGGCTGGTTTGGCTCACCTCCTCCCCCTGCCGATAATTGTTTTCGTAGATGTCAAGACATCTTGAAATGTCCAGAGTATTCTTTGTTTGATAAAAATAGTGATTTCTTTTTTCACAGTGATACACACACTATGATAATACAGCACTTGAGATCCGAAGAAAGCATTTAAATTTCTTCTCAGTCTTTGTAACAGCTTCAGTCCCATTATTAATATCTTGCAGAAAGAATAAGTTTTGTGAATGATCAAGGTGCAGTTACACTTGACAGCTCCTAACCATACAAATACTGTCAGTAGTAAAGGTTATTTGGAAATGTTAAAACACAGGACATGCTGCTTCCTACATCTTCTCTTCTTATACTAACATAAGTAAGTAAGTAGGGAAATGAAATCAAACATGCAAATTAACCACCATAAGTCGTTTCCGATGGCACGCCTGTTCCTCTGTCGTGTTCAGGAGGATGCTTCGACTTCCTACGAGAGTGTCAGGCGTCTCCCGTGCCCGACTCTGGTCTGAGTTCTTCTTCTACATCGTCCAGTTTGAGTCTGGGAGGCAGCAGCAACAACCTGCCTGAGATCACACATGAGGTGGAGGAGCTAGTGGTCTCCAATAAGATGGATGAGAAGACGAACAAGCTCATTGAGTTTTTAACCACAAGGTACTGATGTGGATATCTTGTTCAAATCAGTAGTTGCAGCAGTTGAACTCAAGGAATGTAGTTTAATTACAAGGTCGGAAAGGAAGGCTGGCAGTATTTTACACAATAAATACATGTCATCCAACAGAAATAACCTTCTTATTATATGCTGTTATACTTTCTCATATCTCTTGATGTAGATTACCACCTAGTGGTGCTGTATGGATAGTGCAATACATTCTTAAAAGGAGGAGTAGATTGGATTTAAACAGAAGCACAGTAACACCTGAATTTGTGCTTTGTGCAGGTGCTTCAGAATAATCAGTCCCACTTCTACCATAGAAGAGCTCCACGTACACAATTTGCAGTGTGTTGTTAATAACTGAGAAACTTGCTTTATAGAGCATATGGACCACTGTGGTGCCATGAAGACATTTCACCAAAGAACCAAATTTCAAAAAGCACTGGACAGCTGACGAACTTTCTGCGACATGTTGTGTCTGTGTTCAAAGAGTCCAAGTCAGGTAACCCTTCATTATTATTCACCTTTGTTTACAACAGGGAAGGCCATTGAGAGCAAGCTCTTGTTTGCAATTATGTCTTGATTGCAATACATATAAAATACAATAAATATAAATTACTTAATTATACTACAGAACCTGTACCACTCCATAATTCCTGTGTTCCTTTGCTCATTCTTCTCTCCGTCTTGTTAGATTTCCACCTCGAGCAGCAGCTTAGTGACGTAGCGTTGCAGACAGCCCTGTGTAGTTCATCGCGTCACTACGCTGGACGTTCCTTCCAGGTGTTTCGGGCCCTCCGTCAGCCCATCTCTGCCCACGCCGTCTCTGACCTGCTGTCAAGGCTGGTGGAGGTCGTCGGTGAACATGGAGAAGAAGTGCAGGTTAGCTTGTCTGTGTGTCTGTGAACATGATGTGTGATCATTTCAAGTGTTTAGGAATGATCCATGTAGGAATTTCTCATTAACTGAGTTTGTCTTCAAGGAAGTAACACATGAATTCAGTGTTGTTAAGCAAATAACTTTGATGCATCCAGACGTTTGACCCTCTTAAAAGCACACGAACACAGTATTAAAACTAATAATCATCTAATGGCAGAAATCTTAGACCATCATTAAAGTCCATCTGTTAATCCTTGTTCCTGTCCATAAATATTCTAAAAGTCTTTTAAAAAACCTTGAAAACAAAACCTCTTCAACGTCATCGTATCTATTTTTGTCAGCAATTAATGAAGTGCTCTGTTATAAGGAGCCTTTTCTCTCTTGCAGGGCTATGTGATGGAAGTATTACTAACACTGGAATCTGTGGTGGATAACTTGGCTGAATGTCTCAAGAACAATGATCTCATGGCCATCTTGACGAGGTTTGTGTCTCCTTTACATATGCTTTTGATGAAAGTATTGGTATTTTTTTTGCTGAAATAAATCAAATTAATTTATTGTTTGTTTCACTTTAGAGCCTCATCTCCAGATTTTCTCACCAGCCTCAAGCTGCTGTCCAACAGGAAGAGCACAGGGCAGCTCAACGTTAGAAGAGAAGATAGGGGCGGACATCAGAGGAGCTCTTCTGTCCCGAAGAAGTTTGGAGAGGCAGACAGGTGGTCTGATCCACCTCGCAGCGCTACACTGGACCGTATCCAAGCCTGTGAACAGCAGGTTTTGTTAGCCAAGACCCGCAGCTCGTCCTCATCTAAAGACAACGTCACCGACCCAGCCAACATCAACCACCCCAGCAACCTGCTAGCCACCATCTTCTGGGTGGCAGTGTCACTGATGGAGTCCGACTTCGAGTTCGAGTACCAGATGTCTTTAAGACTGCTGAATAAGCTGCTGGGTCACATGTCGCTAGACAAACCGGAGAACAGGGAGAAGCTGGAGAAACTGCAGAGTCAGCTTAAATGGAGCAGCTTCACTGGGCTCCAGCAGCTGCTGCTGAAGGGCTTCACCTCCGTGTCCACCACTGACCTTACGCTGCAGCTCTTCTGCACACTCACACCTGTGTCACGGGTGCCTGTAGTGGACACTTCACAAGCCATAGGTACATTGTATGGATTGATGGTTTCATTTGTGCAGTTTCATTTCATTTCATAAAATTCCACGTGAGTAAACACAACACGGAAAGATTTTCCTGCGAAACTCGTTTGTCTTGTTTCATCCATCAGGTTTTCCCTTGAACGTTCTCTGCCTGCTCCCACATCTCGTGCAGAACTTTGATGGCCCCACGCAGTTCTGTCAAGATGCCGCTGAGAGGATAGCCCAGGTTTGCCTCTTTTAACATTTCTCTACTCATTTTGGTTGAAAGATAGTGTTATTTTTTAAGCTCGCACACTTTTTTTGTGTGTGTAGGTATGCCTTGAGGAGAAGAATGCCAAGCTCTCCAACCTTGCTCATGTCATGACTCTGTATAAAACGCACTCCTACACACGAGACTGCTCTTCGTGGGTCAACGTGGTGTGTCGATATCTTCATGAAGCTTTTTCGGATATCACCCTCAACCTGGTCACCTACATGGCAGAGGTTGGTGCACACATATCGGCTTATCTTTATATTTGCTGAGCCGCAGTCAAAGGGTGATACAGTAATTGTTGATATTACAGCTTCTCAAAAGGTGCTAAATAAATGAATGGTGTTTAATCCTGCTGTAACAGCTGTTGGACAAAGGTCTCCCCAGTATGCAGCAGACCCTGTTACAAATCATCCACAGCCTCCTGAGTCACATGGACCTGAGTGGGATTCAAGCCAAAACTTTCAACATGGAGGTGCTCAAGACAATTGAGAAATTTGTCCAGGTGAGTCAAAACACCTCAATGTGTGTCCGGCTGCAGATAATTAGTTCAAATATGAGCTGACTGTATGCCTTTATATTGATTCTGATTAGCTGATGGTTGTTTATAGTTTTAGGATATTTCTGTAGTAACTTTTATTGAGACTGTATGCGCTCCAGCGAAATCATTCAGATCCCTAACATCAGATGGGATCGTTGGAAACCTTCAGGCATCGTGCTCTGAGTAAGACTCTTGTGTTCCCTGTTGTTTTTGTGAGTGTTCATGGGCAAGAGAAAAAAAAAGAAGGAAAAAAAGCTGCCTTGTGTCAGCACAGTAAGTTTGTAGACACGCCCAAACTATAAACAGTCTGCCTTTCTGCTGCAGACCAGGCCTCTGCTTATTCTCATGCTGAATGCATTTTCCCTTCAGCTTCCTACTGTGAGCCGACTGCCAGCACACTTGTGTGTCCAAAAATAGAACTGCATTGAACCACACAGAAAGACATTTGTGGTTGTTTGTTTCTAAACATGTGGTTGTGTTGTTTGTGTGTGAATGTCTGCGTTGACTGTAGACTGTCCATTGGGGGGAAGCGCTGAACATCCTGAAGCTGGTGGTTTCTCGATCAGCCAGCTTGGTGCAGCCTTCATCCCCGCAGAGTGACCTCTCCTATGAGGACATCAGCCGTGTCTGGGACCGCTCCTCTAAGGCCTTGCCTGGGAAAACGCTGGATTTCCACTTTGACATATCCGAGGTCAGAGACTCTTTGTCTGATTTTCTTTTTATATTATGTGAAAGTTCTCGGATTGAAAGTCCCTGTAGCATGAGGAGAGAGTAACGCTTGTATTTTTTCCTGTATTTTCCAGGGTGTGGTGCTTGTTGAGGGTTGTATGGAATCTTGTTACGCTTTTTTGGAAAAGGAAACATTTCTTCCCTTTACTTGCTGTAATGCTGATGTTTCTTTTTGGCCAATGCCCTTGAGATTAGCTTGAAAGCTCCAAAGGTAAACACAAACAGTCCAGCAGTGCAGAGCTGGAAAATGATGTCAAAGATACCGAGTGGTGTATGTGTGGGAACCGAACAGGGAGCTATTTGTGTAATTCATGAATGGCAGGAAATGATGTCAGCTCTTTGCTCCTGTCCTTTTTGTATGTGAGCCAGTGAGTTTTACTGGATAGCCAACAGCATGTGTATTTAAACTGGAGACACTCTGGACAAACCATTGATATTTCTTAAAATACCCAGGTATTTTTAAAATGGGAGGATAAAGCAGAGGAAATGGAGGGCTATTTGACCTCAAATGCTTCATACAATGGGAATAACCAGTGGAGTAAAAACTGTGAACATTGATAAAAAGCCATGCCAGCTTATGTTGAAACAATGATCACTTTAGGATCGTCTTGGAACTGTCAAAGTCCTGAAGAATCAAGAGCTGCCGTGGAGCCTGAGTCAGAAAAGGACTTTCTCTTCTTTAAACTTTCTCTGACTCATCAAGGTTTCTGTCTGCACATGTCTGTCTGTCTGTTTCCGTGCTGTTAGACGCCGGTGATTGGTCGGCGTTATGATGACCTGCAGCGCTCTGCAGGCCAAGATGTGAGGAGCAGGACCACGGCAGTGACCCGCAGCACCTCCTCTACCTCCTCTGGATCCACCACAAACAACGTCCTGGTGCCAGTCAGCTGGAAGAGGCCTCAGTCCTCACAGGTGGGTACTTCTTCCCATTCCTTCTTAGGATTGTGGTCATATTTTCACATCAGAAGGCTGCACTTGAAACATTACCTTGTCCGTGAACATTTTTGCCTGGATCATGTCAGATAGATTTTCATCACAATGATCCCACACTAGTTCAATACATCGTCAAACTACTATCTTTTGAGACCCTCAGTGGCACATTGCTCACACATTTATACCTCATTTACTCCTGGAATTAAAATCTGATCTATATCTGGACGTGTTATAAAAACGCATGTTAATGCAAAGTAGAAATGCATGCAAAAAGGATTGTGATCGGAAAATGACATCTGTATAGCATGACCACAAAAAAAAAATCTACCTAGCAAGTTGAAAGGTCACCTAAATCTGTCTCTTCCTGCTAGCTTAAGCAAGCTCAGCAGTAGTTGTAGCAGGTTTTCCTTCACAAAAAGTCATTTAAAAACAAATGACATCTGTTTGTTGCGTTACTTTCTTTGATCTTGGATGTGCCGTGTCAACTGAACAGTCTGTTAACCCTGCATAACAAGTATGCATACTGAAATCTTATCAAAATGGGGACACCATCGAGATCGCGAGAACACATTTTGATACCTGGAGCAAAATGCAAAGACCCATAGATCAGATGTTGTTATCCAGAGAACTTGTTGAAATGAAATTCAATTGTTGTGACATCCATTTTCTCTTGCCCTCTGCAGAAAAGAACACGGGAAAAACTGGTGAATGTTTTGTCTTTGTGTGGACAAGAAGTGGGGCTCACAAAAAATCCTTCAGTAAGATCACTTGAATTTCAACACATCAGTTTTTTATTGTCATGCGTTAGAAAATAGCCTGTAAGGTGCTTTTCTTTACTTCTTCTTTACTTTTCTGCGAAGGTAATATTCTCCAGTTGCGGGGAACTGGACCTCATGGAGCACCAGCCCAGCCTGGTGTCCTCTGATGATGGGACCCGGGAACCGGACAATATGGACGACACCACCTCAGAGCAGCAGTTCAGAGTCTTTAGGGACTTTGACTTCCTGGACGTGGAGCTTGAGGACGGCGAGGTGAGTCTCAGGAACTCAAAAGTTTGAAAACAGTGGTGACGAAAATGATTTATCCCCCTTCTCACTTCCTCTCACATTTGATGAACAACACAGTCAAACATGTAAAACCAAAGCACAAAGATGAGTATTTTCCTCCAAAAAGCACTCTTATGCTGTGTTGCGTCAGGTCTGCCTGCTCTGTGTAATGGGCTTCCTTTTTTTCTGTCTTTCCTGTCTGTGCTATGAAGGAGCTCCAGGTAAGTTTAGTCATGCTACATTTGTACTTTGTACCGTGTTTTTTAAAAGCATGATTGCTTGCGCAGATAATTTAGTGAACAGGCACACTGGTGGCAAAGAGTAGCAAATGTGTGAGCATGCCGTGTAATTTACAAAGCAGATTCTGCAATGTTCATGTCATGCAAGAGAGACTTTCACCCAATTTGTAAGTCATGGAAACAGATCAGTGTGTTTAGCGCAGGCTATATCTCATAGACATCACATAAGACTAATGGTGCCTTCAGTCTTAAATCATTTTTCCTGTTTATTATGAGAAAACAGGTATTAGTTCTGATGTTTACACACAACTCCCCTTTGACATACCATTAAATACTAATAGCTTCTATGTGCACAGTCCTTAAACTAGGATATGAGTGGCTTGATTTTCACTGATGTTCATTTCCAACATGATTACATTATGATATTAGTAGTCAATGTGCAGTTTACCTCAATAAAACTTGAGCATTATAATATAGAATCTTACCTATAATAAAGCTTATTTATTATTTATTATTACTTATTTAGATTTTCAGGAGTTGTTTTTTCCTTTAAATTTTGAATTTTCCCTTCAAAAACTTTGCACATCTGACCAACATGATGGGATTTAAAAAAAATTCTGTTTGTATGTCTCAACTGTTCATCTCAGATGAGGTTTTATTTCCATCTAGAGCAGACCCGGGCATTGTACGGCCCCCGGGCCACATCCGGCCCTTTGGCCGTCCCTGACCGGCCCGCGTGAGGT
>JBBPCS010000023.1:7378147-7400038 GCA_037974645.1 Hollardia meadi
ACCATACAATTTACTGCTTTTTATATAGAGATCAAATTAATATTGAGCAGAATAGAGTTCAGCCTATTGGTCCGGCCTTCCACAACAGTCCCAGTTTCTCATGTGGCCCCTTGGGAAAATTAATTGCCCACCCCTGATCTAGAGGCACAGTTGAAGAAACTGTGTTCAGTTTTGTTTTTTTAAAATACATATTACATATTGAAATCATCACACAATCCCAAAAGCAAGTCACACACAAACTAATTCTTCTGTATATATTTGCCCTGTGCACAGTTGACTGTTTGGTAACTTCATGCAATGAAAATTTCTATTAACATCAAACTTGTCACATCTGTCACAACAAAGACAGTCTTATAAGTTAACAACAAGCTTAATACCAACCAAGTCAAAGCCTTTGCTTTCTGTGGTAGGTATAATCACAGCGGGGAGTCTCCTTTATTTGATCTGTTGACGTGGAGCTTTGGTGGAATGTGGAAGTTGGCCGACATCTCCAGAGTCATGTCTAGTTGAAAAGTCACTCTGCTTTTTAAACAAGAAACGGTCAGATTCAGGGGGGAAGTCTGGCAATATCAAGGTTTTTTCAGGCCCAAACTTTCCTGCCAGTTTCACCGCCATCTTTGAGAAACCCCTTTGTTGTATCGGGCTCCATAAGGGGAGAAAGTTGTCTGAGAGACTTCCTGCTCCCTGAACCTGCACTGCATGGTTGTGTGTGTGTTTGTGTTCGAGAAGAGATTGCACTTTACATCTTGATACTTCTTAACTCAAGGCAATTCTCTGTTGCAGGGAGAGACTGTGGACAACTTCAACTGGGGAGTGCGTAGACGCTCCATGGACAGCCTGGACCGGAGTGACCTGCTGCCCCTGGAGGAGACTCAGCTTTCTAGCAGCATGCCAAGCCTCAGCAAGATCACCCGTGAAGACTCGGATGAGTCGTCTGAGGAAGATTCCCTCTCTGCCAGTCAGATATTCTCCAACTCACAGCTTGTAAGTTCACCTTTGTGTGTACGTCAATAAGTTGCTGTTAAAGCACCCAAGCCTCAGAAAATCATCCTTATCACAGCGCATCTGCAGGTCTTGAAAAGTTGCTTTCTATTTGGTAGATCTTTTTTTTTTTGAAGTTTTAAATTTAACTTGGTAATCCCTGCAGAAACTCCTTATCAGCATCATCAACTAAATTATTAAAATCCAATTGGCGGATTAAATGTATTTTGGCCATTCAGAGGATAAATTATTTCCACCTTGAAGCCTTCATAGGCTCTTCTCTTGTGCCCCCCTCAGGTCATTGTCAACTTTACACACAAGATCTGCTGAGCACAGTCATGCTCCCGAGGAGAAAAGGCATTTGATTTGAATGATAATGATATATATTTAATGATTTCATTGGCTTTATACTATTGCATCATCTTTTGTTTTGTTCGTATAATTGTTCTGTTATTCACTACTGGTCGTCATGTAGCATTAGATAAAGTTCGTGGAAACTGTGGTGGCAGATGGAAAGCCCATGTGTCCACGCAGCTGTCGTCCCACTCCCCTCTTGTTCCTGATTTGTCAGCCACTCCACCACCGTCGGTGCTTTCAGTCTGATCAGGAATGTTGTAGATTTTGTCGTGTGAAAAAATGCACATGTGCTGCTTAGAGAAGACACCAGCAACTTTGACTTTGTCTCTTTGCAGACTGTCAACCTCTCTCCAACAGCAGAGATCGGTATGGACTCTCCCTCCGCCTTTTATGACACAACTTCAGCTGACTCAACTCCTCTAAACACCAAAAATCCAAGTTTCGAGGTCCAACTGCCAGAGGACTCGAAGCAACGGGTGAATAAGGGCTTCAGAGTGTCTGAGATACTGGGAAATACTAACTCCTATCGCAATTCCATACTAGAGTTCTTTACTAATTTTGCCAAATAGGAGCTATTCTTTTGCATCATTTCTTGTGAACTGTCTTGGTTATTTATGTGCTTTGGGTTCAGTCTATCTTAAGTATTATTTTGTGGTTCTGTGACTCTTATACATTTCCTCTCTTTAGAGTAGAGCGTGAGAGGGTCTTTTCTTGATATTTCAGTAGTTGCATGCTAAAGTTGAATGAACTAAAACCTGCAAGCAGGCAATTCACAACGCTTTGGGCTATGGGCTTTTTTGTGCCTTATGTGAATTGTGGCAGAGGCTGTCTGGGGATGTTAGGGGGTCGTAGCCAGCAATAGGAAAAAAAAGTCTCTTTCTCTCTTTGTCTGTCTGTTTAAGGCAATGTGTATACCTATTGCTTCTATGTGGGTGGCTCTCAGCATCAACTAAAATCTCTTGGCATGCGGGAGATCGTGAAAGGTTTACACATTGCCTGACCCAAAAAAATGCGTGTGCGGCGCCACAGCGCTGACTGAATTACATAATTTTATAATCCAATCTAATTGGCACAATGTACGCACACTAAATTTACCAAATAAAAGAAAAGACCACAAGGAGTGTCCATAGGGTCCCGTGCCAAGGTTAGTGTATCCATTTTACCCACAAACTTTTATGTTTAATAATTAAGTGTAACATAGGGAACATATTTTAGTTAATAACAGCATTTACTGCATGCTGCCTCAGTTTTTGTTCATGGCTACAGTTAATGTCGCCAACTGCTGAGCGAGCATTTGCTCCTCTTGCTCCCTTTTAGCATGAGGTGTCCCAAGAAGATGGAGACACCAATGTCCTAGAGGATGACCTCTCTCTCTCCATCAGCGAGCTGCCCCCTGAATTTCACTGTAGTGACGCTTTGACGATGGACATGGTTCACATTGATTGTAAAGGAGAGCTGGACATTGACAGCTGCTTGCCCAGGTAGCTACCGACGACATTTCTCACAAATAAACACAGTGCACTTACGTAGAAATGACATTGTTGTTAATAACACGGCTTTACGTCCACTCAGTCTCGCGGAGGAGGAGAGAGACGACATGCTGGAGTCCCGTTCTTCACCGCCACCGTCGCCCTTCTTCTCCGCCATCCTGGCAGCTTTCCAACCAACAGTGTGCGACGATGCAGAGGAGGCTTGGCGAAGTCACATCAACCAGCTTGTGTCCGACTCCGACGGATCC
This sequence comes from Hollardia meadi, assembly GCA_037974645.1. Classification (NCBI taxonomy): domain Eukaryota; kingdom Metazoa; phylum Chordata; class Actinopteri; order Tetraodontiformes; family Triacanthodidae; genus Hollardia; species Hollardia meadi. The sequence continues at coordinate 7,381,224 of JBBPCS010000023.1, forward strand.
TGCGCAGTCTACACTTTCCATGTGTTTTCTTCACTATTTCAGGTATTATAGCCTGGTCAAAGTGAATACTTAAACTGAAAGGGTAACAGGATTAGTTTTCTGGATGATTTCCTTTCAGAAGAGGCCTGATCTGGCAAATAGGGGACACTCTGTAGATTCTTTCAGCTTGTAAATTGTCCGAGATTCGTTAACCAGATGTTGTTCACTTCACTGACCAAAGCTGACAGGGGAGAATGAAAAAAAATTATAATAATGGCAGAATGTAAGTACCGTAAATGATGCAGAGACTGTATCACAGCCACTCTTTTGTTTTCAATGCAGAGTATTCAGACCAAATTTTGTTCGCTGACCTGTGATGCTGTGAGTTACCTCGGTGATGGCCTGAGAGGACTAGGATCAAAGCTTTTGAGGTCTTCTCAGATGCTCACATCATGCTCAGAGTGCCCAACCCTATTTATTGATGCAGACACGGTGAGTAAACCAGACATCTTTCCAGTTTTGCAGAGTATAACATGTGAGTGGTACTTGTACAAACGACAAAACTCTTATTTTCACAGATTATGTCTTATGGGCTCCTGGAAAAAATGAAATTCAGCGTGTTGGAACTTCAAGAGTATCTTGATACGTACAACAACAGAGAGGATGCAGCTCTCTCTGTAAGACCATTAAATATTGTGCTTTCCAGTCTGGGTGTAACTTGACACTGAGTTGTTAATGTTGTGATTCTCTGTCACCTACAGTGGTTGAGTAACTGCAAGGCCACCTTTCCCAGAAGTCCTGGGGGTACAGTGATAACATGTCAACCAGTGGAGCATGAGGAAAAGGTAAAACCTTAAATTTGAGCAATAGCTGTGACATGCTGTCATATCAATTTAATAATAATGTAATATACTGGTTTGGTATTTCAGCCAGTGTTCAAACACACAAAAGGCTGTATGATTGAAATAAAATAGTTGTTCATTCTGTAAAATGACTGAAAATACAAAAGATTCCACTTCAACTGACCTTTCATACTGTACTTTATGCATTACTGTGTGGTACTGTAGTTCTGTGAGTGTTACCTCTCATTTTCTCACACTCTGTAGAAGTTTCTGACAACCTTGAGTTGCCGCACGTCACATTGTTTATCTCATTCCAATGTGCATCGTGATTATTTTCAGCACTGCCCGGCATGGGAGCAAGTTCTCTTTAAGTTGCATTTGATCTAGCAGCAAACAGATCCGCTCACTTCACACTAAAGGAAGGAAGACAGCAAAATGGAAAGTTTTGCTGTTCAAACTTGGTCTTTAATAGCTAAGAGATGCCCACCAAAGTGAGCGCGTTTCTGCTAATTAACAGGCAAAATTGTGCTTGGCTTGTTTCACCTTTCAGTTCTAATTTACACATCGACCCTTACATTGCTGCCTCTCTGCATGACAATAAAGCGACCTGCGCAAATACTTTAAAAAACCCTTAAATTGGAAATAATGAGGAATTGCATGCCCTTCTTTTGATTCTCTGTTTTCCTTACTTCTTTTCTGTCCTGTAACATGCTTGCTATGTAGCAAATGGAATCTCTGGCTGTAAGTTGGAAAGACTTGGTCCTCTTTGTTGTTTGAAATGGTATTTTTTCTGCTTTTAGTACAACTTTGCCTCACTGTTGTACCAATTTAAGCACTTGTAAAATCTTGTACGTACCTGCAGGTGGTTTGACATCTTTTTACAACTTGTTCTACAATAGTTATATGTGAGTTTACTATCCACCAAATGCAGGGTTGAAATATGTATTAAAGTATATAGAAATACCTAAGAAAGAGAGACCCAGGCCGAATTAAAGTCTTTTTTGCTAACAACCACTTTTCTCTTTTTTAGCAACTGGAGCTCTGTCAAAGACTCTACAAACTCCACTTTCAGCTGCTTCTGCTTTTTCAGTCTTACTGTAAGCTGATCGAACAGGTCCATGCAATAAGCTCTATTCCCGAGGTAGGTACATCACTTTTTTAAACCATGGCACCCAGTATCTAATCCATGTCACTGTTTAATATTAATCCCTCTCAACTGTTCTAGCTGACAAATATGTCCAGAGAGCTAAATGAGTTGAAGAGCAACCTGAGGGTAGCAGCAGCCTCAGTGACAAACGATGAGATTGCTGCCCACGAGAGCTCCTGCTCTGAGCCCACCTTCAGCTCCTCTGAGGCCGCCGTTCAGGCCATCCTGGAGTGTCTGAAGAACGACGGGTTTCTAATGGCCATCCGTTACATTCGTGAGTGCAGGTAAGGAAAGAAAAAGGCTTATTTTTCTGTACGTGATGAGTGAATGCTGCCGAAAAATGCCTCCAACAAGGCAAATAACATTTTCTTCTTTTTTTTTTATTGCAGAACAATGTGGCCTAACGACATCTTTGGCAGCCCCTCTGAGGATGAGGTCCAGACCTTACTCAACATCTACTTCAGACATCAAACCTTGGGCCAGACAGGAACTTTTGCTCTAGTGGGCTCAAAACAGGACCTGACAGAAATCTCTGTCAAGTTGATGGAACTTAATGGAGAGATACGAGACATGATCCGGCGAGCCCAAGGCTACAGAGCCATCACAGCTTTCCTCCCAGACTCCAGGGTCTCAGGTTCAACTCTTTGATGGCAGTGCGGCAGTGTAGGACAGCCGCTCCTGCACAGCGCCCTGTCCCATGCCGAGCCCCTGGTCCTGTCTGGGGTCACTGCTATCATCTCAGTCGTTAACAAGCACTCTGCTCTCTCCTGGGAACAACCAAACCAAATGAGTCCGATCTTCAGATGTGCAGCAATATTGTTGTTGTTTTTTAGAAAGGTGAGAGACTATGCTGTTGCAAAGAGATTTAGACTTTTATTGCACTAATATTAAAAATTGTCACAAAGCGACCACTTGCTACTGAGGTCAACATCTTTCACAAAATTAACAAATGACATACCAAAGCTAATTGATTCTCTTTCAGTTATGTTGTTTTAATTGTCAAGGGAAATGTGCAATCCTTCACTGAAGTGGAAGACTTTTACTGTATCCTGAAGAATGTATTTGAATATCATAGCATTGGAAAACATGAACATGTTAGTAAGGAAAAAGGGAGGCTTCGTTACTTGGTGAAAGTAGTTGGTGTTTTTGTGTGCTTGTGTGAGGGTGTGTTTGTGAGTGGGTGATTTGAGTGTGTGATATAAACCTGACGACCATCACAGATGGAATTATGGATACTGATGTATATAAATGGTTGACATTTAATTACATCAACATGCTGCAAAACTACTGTAATGTCTCCTAAACCTACATGCTGCTGGGTTGGTTATCTGTACTTAAAACATCTTACTGTACCTTTTTAACTGTGCAGCTTTTAGCAGTTAGGTAAATTATTTATATTATTTGCAAGAGAAAAAATGTGCTTTTGTTAAACGAGATTTATAGAAAAAAAATATTTTGTTTCTTCTGTTAAACCTGCCAAGCTTGCAAATCCTATGTACTATAAAGAGTAATAGTAATGTTCATGAACAAACACAGAAAACTATTTTAACTGAATAATTGTACATAGTACAATGTGAGCTTTGCTCAGACTCATAAGATTGTATTTTTATGAACTTACAATTTGAGTTGCATGTAGAGTGAAAGAGATGGTTGTAAAGCTTGTTGGTGTAGCCTCTCGCCTTGTAAATACTACTGCCTTTGCAATGTACTGTATTTTGGTGTTCTGTATACTTATGTAACAAAAAAATAAAACTTACATTTGTTAACAGTGGTTTCATTTTGTGACATCTGTGATATTCATTTTTTCTTCTTTAGAAAATTTTGCACCATTGTACTTTGCAAATTTGCACCATCCAAACACTCTCCCTGTCACATTTTCTATTTCTACTATTATAGTTTTACACATTTACTTCTTTTTTTCATATTGTCACAATTTCTATTCCTATTATCTTATTTTGTAGTTATGCTGCTGTTTTTGACTTGCCTTGATCCTTATTGTATTTTTAGTACGTCCTTTGACCTTATGCACCAACACACCACAGCAAATTCCTAGTATGTGAAAATGTACTTCTATTCTGTTCTATATGCGTACAGTCACTCCTAGAGGACTGAATGGGATCCGGCTCGCTTTGCCAATCCACACGTATACAGGAAAGTCTGTCTTGGGAACTTGGGAATAAATGTCCCTATAAGTTTCAAGCATATTATCCTTTTTTTGTTTGAACATATTCGAGCACACTTGCCACCTGCTGTTTACAGAGCCATCCTTATATTAATTTAATACGTCCCTATATTGTTGGAAAAGCTTGAGGCTAAAATTAGTTGAACTGCTAAACAGTTTATTTTAACCGGTATCTTATTTTGAAGTCGGACTGAGTTCCGTTATGCGGCGCGCGAGGTTTGTTTTGGTAGCAGTGGGGGAAACTAGCTAACTAGCAGGTTCACTCGTCGTAATACTAATCTCATCATTTGCTCTCGTGGTTTTATTGTTTTACGTTAACATTTTGTCAAGAGTTTCATGGCGAAATGAAAGTTAAGACTAACGTACGTCGCCATGGTAAGTTAGCGTAAGTTAGCCTTAAGGCTAAATCTAAGTAACTTTTGCCTCATTAGCAGTCAAATGTCAAAGTTAACCCGACTTTAAGTTATGTATTTTCTAAACATTGGCAACCAACTCTACGAATACAACGATTGCGAATTAAACGTTAGCTAACGTCAGCCTCTCGACTTTTTGTCCTAACCAATTGTATTATCAAGTTATGTAACGTAAACTTATGTTGTTGGTAGCTAGCTACATAACGTGTGGTCGGCGGAAGCAGCAGCAGTAGTATGCTGGCCATGGCCACCCTGAGCGATGTATCGTTTGGATACATTTCTGCTTTTTAAAGTCGTGATGAAAACTTTGTCTTCTCAGGTGTGCCTCATAGTAAATTTTAGACATTACACAAGTCAACTAAAATGGATTTACCCTCCAAAAACATGTACGACACATTCAAAGCTGAAATCTGTAAAGGTAAGATAATAAGTCGACTTCTTTGTCACAATAAAAGTTGAACATTTTAAGGTACACAAAGATTGTTCATGTTGCAGGACATTGCTCAGTTGTAATGCATTGCAATTTACAGGTGTTCATAATATTGTGTCTAAGCCTTTAAATCAAGCTGTCACAAAAGGATACTATCTGTGCTATCTGAAAAACATGGTCTGCATGTTAAAGGTTGTGTGCTTATTACTCATTAATAATCAATTTTAATATCTCAATTCAGAGCTGGAACCACTGGACCTGGACTGGTTTAAGGCATTGACAACTCAAACGTTCACAAATGAGGGAAATGTCTCTGATCAAGATGACCTGTGTGCTAACCAAGAGGGAAATTTTAAAACCCCATTTGACAAAACTGCAATCGACAGTGAGCTGGTTTCAACCCCCAAAGTGTTCAGACACCCTGGAGTTGTGTCACCTGAAACTGAGGATGAGAAGTTGTTCACTGCTGAACAAGGTAATGTTTGACTGTTGATGTGTTTGTGCAGTTAGATAAATTAAAGCTTTATAGCACATTACAGAAATTCATGCCTAACAGATATGGATGTCTGCATAGCACATTTAAATTCATTGTTTTAAATTGTCGTAATCTTTTTGCGTCTGTATTGAGGTTGCATGTAAAAGAAAAAGTTTCTCTGTGGTACATCCTAGAAAAAGAAACATTTCCATGGACGGCAACACAAAGTCCATATTTGTTTCGGATGTCAAAAGAGGGGTAAGTGCAACAACTCTGAGACTTTGCTGTCTGTGCTCTTTGAATGGGAAATTATACATTTTTAAATATTACAAAATAATTTTTGCATAATTCTTATTTCATTGTCATCAGTAGGAATACTGTTTGTCTTAAATGACATAATGCAGGAAGGTTTTTCATTACCTTCCATTATTTGTGAGCTACAGACATTTTAAAGAGCTGTTAAGTTAAAGAAAAAGTATTGATTTTCAATATAATTCTAAGGTGCTTTATGAAAAGACTCATAAGTTCACAACTAAAATGTATTCTTGTTAATTCAGTGTTTCTGCAGCTGTTTTCAACATAGTTTTGTAGTTATTTGTGTTTACACTGCGGTTTTTCTGCATGTCTTCTTATTTTCAGGGTCCAAGGTGTGAAGTGTGGAGGTATCCAGCATCAGAGCCAGGGCAGTTTTAGTAAGCTGCAATTGTATCTATATTTCATCTGTTGGAATTGCTTTTTTTTTTTTTTTTTTTTTTTTTAATAAGATTTTATCATCACTGGTTAATTTGTTTCTTTGCTTTTCTTTATCTGTACAGATCTGCTTCACACCCCACAAAAATCCCCAGTAAGTGTATTGAGGTGTAAAACTGATGTTTTCTCTTTAAGCAAATGTCAGTTTTGAATGTGGAGCGATGAATAACATTAAAGTCTCCCCTCTTCATATTGTTTTTTGAATGAAACAGGCCAGCTATGCCAAGCATATATCTGAAAGCCTCGGTGCAGAGATTCATCCTGATATGTCATGGACCAGTTCTCTGAATACCCCACCAGTATTAGCATCCACCCTGATTTTACGTAAGCAAATTACACAATTGGTTGTTTTAGAATATACTGTATATATGTGATTTCTTATGATCTCTCAATTTTATAGCTAAACCTGATGAGAGTCCCTGCCCAGTGAGTGTGTCTGGAGAAAAAAATGTTGTTGTGAGTACTCTATCCAGCCCAAACATACAACACCATTATCTCTCCAATGCTACTTCCAACAATATAGGGACTTATTAAATAAATATTAGGATGACTGTCTAAACAGTAAGTGTAATTGTGCTCAAACCTGTTCAAACAAAATGCTGTTAAGTCTCTGGTCCTGCTGTCTGTGCATCTCAGTGTTGATTTCATGTCAGTGACACGAGAGCTTTTATTTGGTTTTTGAGATGTCTAATTTCATTCATTTAATGTAATTTAATGTTACTCTTATTCTCTATTTTGTGATCTGTAAAAGTCAGAATATTTTGACAACAAATTCTTCACATCAATATGTGAATAGACTAAAAGCAACAGCAAAAAGAAAGGCAGCAGATGTGCACTTTGAGTTAATACAACCCATTCAAAGGACCTTAAATACCTGCAACAAAAACTTTTAGTCACTCCAATTTTTTTATCCATGTGACCATGAGGGGGAAAAAAAGTGTGCATACAGTATTTTTCCAGTATTCTATAATTTTAAATTACAAATGTCATCTTTCATAATTGTTCTTTTGGTACACTTTTGTACAGTAATGGTTACGGACTCTCTGTACCTCCTGACACATGTATTTTGAGTGTAATTTACTTGTCAAAAAGAGAGACAAAAACACACAATAACATTTAAAGATGAATTTGACTGATAGCATGAATTTTTTTTTTTTTCAAATTTTCTATACATATCACGATAATATCTTTATCATGAATTTGATTGGACACGATAATTGTGTAGTGAAAATCTGATATTGTGACAGCCCGAACCCAGATCTTGTTCCCAGTTCACATTTTTTTCTGGTCTAAGACAGATAATAAACAACATAACATAACACAATAATTAGCACATAATTAACATAACACAAAACTCTTTTTCTGTCTTATCTTTCTCAGTTTGTACGGAAGCTTTTTCCTTGGCTTTCAAATGCATCCAGAGTTGGAGTGGTGTCGCCCAAAAACGATGACATGACAACCGTTCACCAAGGTACTGTGTTTTTCCTTTAGACTTTGCTGATATTCAAGATGGTGCAGTAGGTACCTGATTGCTGGTCTATAATCCACAGGTGTTGATTCCCATGGGGCTGGTCAGAATCCTGAGTCCCATGATCCCCCCCAGAACTCACTGAATCAGAGTGACTGTGTTTGGAGGCAGAAGCTACCAGATGCTATTGAGGATGAGGAAATTCGCAGCACCGTAGCAAGCGTTCTTGATGGAGCTGAAGATGTTCTCTCTATATTTTTCACAAACCGTAGTTCAGCACTGAGAAAAGTAAAAACTGACAGAATCAAAAGAAAGCAAATTATTCCAAAAAAAGAACGTGACTACAGCTCTATGGACATCTCAACAACAAACACAGCTGCATCCAGTGAACAGAAAACAGCTGATCAGGAAACTGACAGACTTCCCTCACCCCCTCCTCTGAAAGCTGGAGATATTGGAATCACCCAGTGGTCTCCATTGAGTTTATCTGAAATTCCACTTGGCACTGTGGATACTTCTTGCCATGATAGTGCTGCTACACAAGTGGAAAATAACTCAAGAACTCCAGAACAACTGCGGCATGACTTCGATTGTGGCCAGCTAGTGAGGCCATGTATAAAAGTCACACACTCTGGATTTACTAAGAAAAAGAGAAAATTTGTTTACACTGTTGAGACTTCGAAACTGCAAGTTCAAGGAGAAGACGCCCAGTCTCAGAAAATTGAGTCCTTGTCAGGGATTCCAGATTCTGGTAACACATTTCTCATGCATGTCAAATAAAAATAAAAAACTATAATATCTTTTATATTGACATGGAAAAAGCCCCTTTTTCTACATTGACTAATTTTATCCTTTTTTATCTTTGTGTTTTATTTCAGGGCAAGACGTGAATGTGACTCAGTTGGTGAGAGCCCCAGATGAAGCAGACTGTTGCAATTTCAGGAAGAATGATATTAAAAATCAGGAAAATGTTGCTGAAGAAAATCTTCATCCCTCTGTACAAGCAAAAGTCCAGGATCTTGACATATCACAGCTTTCCAGAGATTTTGCACAAGACTTCAGTCAAATGCCAGACCCCGGCAAACTGAGTAATATAGCAAAGGATAATCCTCGGAATGGCTTCTCTCCATCAGCTTGTCTGTCAGCCATGAAACAAGCTAATCAGAAAGCAAGGCAAGCAAACCTTCACCATGACTGTGATGGTGTTAGTAACAGAAGATCTGTTTCTACCACTAATCAAAATAACCTCATCAATGAGGGCACAATAAGTGACAGTGGATTTCAGTCTGCTGTTGCAGATATCACTCATGTGACTGCATCATCATTTGTCCTTCCCAGCTCAGAGAACAAGGGTCAAAGTCAGCAGTGGTCAGGCTTTAAATCTGATATCCATAGGACAACTGCTTTTCCATCTACAAATAAAAGAACTGGAAAAGCACATTTGGATGGTAATTTCCAAGAAGTTGAAACTGATGTCAAGCTGCCCAATGCAGTCAAGGAAAGCAAGACAGTGAGCCCTGTCAAAGAGAGAGCGTTGAACGTGGAGGATACATCAGCACAACTACCCAGCAGTGCAAAAGGAACTGTTGATAAAATTAATTGGATTCCACCAAATGGTCAAGTTCATGGCAGTCTGCCAGAGAAAGCAGCAGTTTCTCTTCCTTCTGTCCTTGCATCAGGATTTAAAACCGCTTCACATAAAGGTATACAGATTTCCTCAACCAACCTGGACAGAGCCAAGCGTCTCTTTGAAGAGACTGAAGGGGGAAAAACTGTTAGTGATCAGCCCATAAAATCTACCCGTGGCACTGAAGGTGAACCTGCCATGAGTCATGGATCAGTGAAAAATTTAACCTGTAACTCAAACCAGCTGCTTTCTTCAAGTGAAAAATTTGTGGATAACCGTTTCCATTTAACAGCTTCACAAAAAGCTGACGTGACTGACCTGTGCATTCTCTTGGAAGAAGCAGACAGTCAATTTGAATTTACACAGTTCAAAAGTGCAAAGCTAAAACAACATTGTCAAGATAATGCCACCTCTCCCCCAAAAGCTGACAAAGCTCTTGATCCAGATTTTTTTACGGGTATAGATTTTGATGACAGTTTCAGTTCAGATGCTGAAAAGCACCTGGCCATAACAGTGATGCATGACAAAATGACTGTAGTTTCTGGTAAAACATCTAACATCAAAAAAGAAAAGTCCTCAACTGAAGATGTGTCAAAGCACATCTCTGAAGGCAGAAGCAGTATTATGTCAGCTGAAACTCAAAATCTTGACAGGGTTGACCACACTGAAACAAGCAAGCTGGAGAACAAAGATCCTTTGATGCTTGGTGTGGGATTTACGACTGCAGGAGGAAATGTTTTGAGAGTTTCAAAAAAGTGTCTAAGCAAAGCTAGAGCTTTGTTTGCAGATTTAGAGGACAATCTTGTGACTAGTGAAAAATCCACAACTAAACAAAGTAGTGGAACTGATGCTAAAACACAGCATGAGTGCAGTGTGGATAATCACACAGGTAACCTTTTGCATTTCAAAGAGGAAATAGGAAAATGTGTAACTTTAGACAGACGGGTACCAGGCAATAAAGATGGTACGGAAAGTTTGAAAAACATCAAAATGGACACAACCAAGTGTCAAAGTGGGTTCCAGATGGCCAGTGGGAAAGAGATTTCTGTTTCAGCAAAAGCCATACAAGAGGCAGATGCTTTCTTCAAAGACTGTGACACTATTGACGCTAACACTAGCATGTCAGTAAAACATAAAGAGCGCATAGAACCCTTGTCTGGAAGTCTCAGTCGTAAGACAAACCTTCAGAAATGTAAAAATGTTCAAGGGATAAGAGTAAAATTTTCTGAAGAACCAATCAGTGAGTTTGAAAATAAGAATGCCGGACCAGCTGCGTGCCATACAGAGGTTGTACAGCATAATATGGAGATTGACAATTTTGGCCTTAAGAATACAGTGGCTTTAAGAAACTCTGCTATCTTTGGAAACTCATCTTCAGCTCCAAAAGCACTTTCATCTCCTCTCACATGCACAACATCAAAGTGTACCGGCTCCTCTGCTGTCAATGAGTTGAGCAATGGTGGGGGATTCTGTACAGCCAGTGGAGAGAAAGTATTGGTATCAACTGATGTACTGAAAAAAGCTGACTGTCTTTGGAATGATATGTATTCATTTGAGGACACAAACAAACATCTTGCCAATCAAATTTCGGTTTCACCATCTAAAAATGGTGGATTTCAGACAGCCAGTGGCAAAGGACTGTCCATTTCATCTGCAGCTCTCAGGAAAGCAAAATCGTTGTTCAGCTATTGTGATGAAGTTGAAGATTTAAAGCAGACACATTCCAAGATGCCTGTTCCTGGTCTACCATCCAGGAATCATGGATTTCTTGCAGCCAGTGGTAAGGCAGCGGCATTTTCATCTGAGGCCCTCCAGAAAGCGAAAGCTCTCTTCAGTGACATCAGTTTCTGTGCAGAGATCCCAGCTGTTTCATACACAAGAAACGGTGACAAGAAACAAGACGATGCTGAAAATATGGGGAAAACACATTGTGGTTTCTCAACTGCAGGGGGAGCAAAAGTCTGTGTTTCACAGAAAAATCTGTTGAAAGCAAAAAACCTTTTAAAAGAATTTGATCCTGGTTCCTTTTCAGCAAAAGAAATGCAAGAAGCTGATTCTTCATTCAAGGACTGTGATGTTATGGATGGTAAAGATGACATGTCAGTAAGGCATAGGAAAAATATACCACCTGTAAGTGGATGTGACGGTGGGAAGAAATACCCTCCAAAATTTAAACAAGATCAGAGGATGACTTTAATGGAAAAGCCCTCCCCATACACAACGTCAAAGAACATTGGTTGCTCTTCCGTCAGTGAATTGAGCAACAGTGGTGGATTCCATACAGCCAGTGGAAAAAAGGTATCTGTGTCGAATGACGCAATGACAAAAGCAAAGTCTCTATTGAATGAAACCGCTACATTCGAGGGCGCAAACAAACAGCTGAAACACAAAGTAGACACTTTGCCACCACAGAATGGTGGATTTCATACAGCCAGTGGCAGAGGAGTTACTATTTCATCTGCAGCCCTAAAGAAAGCAAAAACTCTCTTAAGTGAATGTGAAGGAGTTGATGATAAAATTGGTGTAAAACCAACACCTTCCAAGGCGCCAGTTCCAGGTCCAGTACACAGGAATCATGGATTTGTTGCAGCCAGTGGTAAGCAAGTGGCATTTTCATCTGAGGCCCTCCAGAAGGCAAAATCTCTTTTTGGTGACATCAGTTTCAATGCAGAGATCCCAGCTGTTTCAGACAGAAGGGACAGTGAACACAAAGATGCTGTAAATGATACAGAGAAAATGCATTGTGGTTTCACAACTGCAGGGGGAGCAAAAGTCCACGTGTCACAGAAAAATCTGTTGAAAGCAAAGAACGTTTTGAAAGACTTGGCTGATGAGGAGTGTTATGATTCAAGCTCTTACTCAACAAGCCCACATGATACTCATAAATCAGATCTATCAAAAGTGAAACAAACCGCCAGTGACAAAGACATTCCTACTGAGAGAAGTGCCCCTCGGGTAGTTACATTTGTAACCTCTTTGCATGCCAATAACCATGACAGTGAAACTCTTCAAAATTCAAGTGAATGTGCCTCAAAGAAGGAAAAGTTTAAAGCAGGAAAAAATACTCCATCAGGAGTGAGTCACCTCCATGACAGCCTTGAAGAGGAAATGTCAAGTGTGTTGGAGTATGAAATGAATCAGACAAGCAGCAGTGAGGTATTGAATGTCAAAAAGTCTGAAGAGTCGTCAGTTCTACACTTTAAGTCACTTAACCTGACTGAAACCCAGCAGAGGTTTCTAGCCCAAGAAGCTCTGGACTGCACTAAAGCTTTGCTGGAGGATGATAATCTAGCTGGCCAAAGCCTCTCAATGACTTTAGAAAATATCTTGCTGCATGATAATCCAAAATCCAGTGATGGATGTGCAGAGGACCAAAAAGGAAAAGGGAAAAGACTGGTCGAGGAGCCAGATATGACAGGTAAGTAAGTGTGTGTGCGTGTGATTATTCTAAATTTATGTAGTGTAATATTTTTTGTTAATGCTGCACAGATTGCCTCAATGTCTTTCAGATTTGATTGAATCTGATTTATTTGAAACATAGAATTATTTAATTTCAAAATAAATTGTTGTAATAATATTTTAATAAATATTAAGATATTTGTAAATTAACTAAAATGCTTGTATAGGACTATCTGTTACAAGCATGACTATTAACTATAAACGGTTGCCTTGCTGTTTTCAAACATTCTAGATCAGCCTCCCCTGAAGAGACGACTACTGGAAGAATTCGACAGGACTGTTGATGGTCCAAGAGGACTCCATCCAGAAAAAAGCAGTCCAAATGGTAAATCACTGTAACAAATTATCTAACGAATACATATTTTGTTGTCTAAATTAAATGGCCTGCATTATTTATTTATTTTTAATTAAGGTGCAATGAAAGACAGGAGAGTTTTCAAGTACAGTGTCTCTCTTCATCCCAACATCACAAGGCCCCACAAGTAAGTTGCCTATGAATTGTTGGACATGTTTGCAAGTGGCAGACACAGGTTATCATCTCATTGTTGTGCTTTTTTAAATGTCTTACAGGAATGGAAAAAACTACGTGGAAACCGGATTTCAAAAGACAACACCAACAAAACCCTCAACTCCAGGAGACGGCAAAGCAACACATTCCAAGAAGGCCACCTTTATTCCTCCATTCTTCAAGAATGCAAAGACGGAGAGTTGCAAGAATACAGTGCTCAAGGACAACATGAGAACATCTTCTGCATTTGTTCCTCCATTCAAAAAGCAAAGAAGTATTGTCCAAGAGAGTTCCTCTAAACCACAGGAGGAGGAGGATAAACTCCACCATCTCTCTGTAATGCCTTTTAACAGCAACAATTATGTACCGCCCACTAAAAAAACACAAAGCACCACAGATGTAACTGGTAATAAAAGCAAAGAAGATATTCAGAGAGTGGCCTTGGCTGACACCATAAATAATAAACTTAGGAACAATCAAAACCATCCTGTTGGCTGTGGCTCAGAGGACTATGATGCAGAGGCATCATGTGTGGAGGACACATTGTCCAGAAGCCAAGGTGTAGTAACCTTTTTGGATGAAGTCAGTATGATACACTCTACTCTGCATAACATAGGTAAACTAATGGTGTGTTTATGGTCTACAGACACGTTTCTGAGTCTTCACAACGTTGAGCTGGCACGAGATATGCAAGACATGAGGATCAGGAAGAAGAAGCGTCAGACCATTCGGCCTTTGCCAGGAAGTTTGTTTCTAACCAAAACCTCAGGAGTGTCGAGGATACCATTAAAAGCTGCAGGAAATGGAAAGCCTCCTGCGAGATGCACCCAAAAACAGGCAAGGCCAGAACAGTTTTTTCAATAGACTTTGTTGGATTTGGTAAAAAAACAAAAAACAAAACGAGACAACCTCTTTGACACGTTCATGTTCTTGTTTTTTCAGCTGTATAGCCATGGAGTTCATCAGCACGTGTATGAGATCACCAGTGAGACTGCAGAATCTTTTCGCTTCTGTTTACAGCAGTTCGTTGAACAAGAGGCACTTATAGATGGAGGTGGTGTACAGCTTGCCGATGGAGGATGGTTGATCCCCAGTAATGATGGGACTGCAGGGAAAGAAGAGTTTTATAGGTATTATTAAATTTTAACTGAGCTTAAATCAGAATTTGTGATGTGGATCTATCTAGTATATCTATTATAATGTATGAGAAACAAGGGGTGTCTTGGTATGTGCAAATGCAGGCTGATTGTACTGAATACCATCTTGCTCTAAACTTTACACAGATCATTATGTGACACCCCGGGTGTGGATCCTAAACTGATTAGTGAGGAGTGGGTGTACAATCACTACCGATGGATTGTATGGAAACAGGCCTCCATGGAAAGGTCATTTCCAGAAACGATGGGCAGCCTCTGTCTCACCCCAGAGCAGGTTCTTCTACAACTTAAGTACAGGTATGTACGAGAATTAGCAATTAGCAATATATATATACCGGATTTATAAACGGTATATAAGTATTTTTTATAATTCTTGTTTTCTAAAGCATTCATTTTATTGTATGTGTGTTAGGTATGATGTAGAGGTGGACCACAGCCGCAGGCCGGCTCTGAGAAAAATCATGGAAAAGGATGACACAGCAGCCAAAACCCTGGTCCTCTGTGTTTGTGGGGTCGTCTCCAGGGGTCACTCCCCAAAAAGACACAGTTTCAGTGACATCAAGACTCCAGGTGCTGATCCCATGGTTGAAAACCCATCTGCAGTTGTTTGGCTGACGGATGGATGGTACGCCATTAAAGCGCAGCTGGATGAACCTTTGACTGCCATGCTTCACAAACGTCGACTGGTTGTTGGTGGGAAGTTGATCATCCATGGGGCTCAGCTGGTTGGATCACAAGATGCTTGCTCCCCTCTGGAAGCACCTGAATCTCTAATGTTAAAGGTACTTTAACAAGGAGGCCACAAGTTAATATATCGGTGAACAAGGCCACCAAATGACAAGTTTGTTAATTAAACATTTATGTGTTTAGATTTGCGCCAATAGCAGCAGACCCACACGTTGGGATTCCAAGCTGGGATTTCATAGGGACCCGCGGCCATTCCTGCTTCCTGTCTCCTCTTTGTACAGCAATGGAGGACCAGTAGGATGTGTGGATATTATCATACTGAGAAGCTACCCGATACAGGTGTGTTTAGTCTTGCATTCATATTTTTGTTCTGTTTGTCCTGGAATTTCAAATATATTTGTATGCTTGTCACGTTTTCCAGTGGATGGAGAGGAAACCAGATGGAGGCGTTGTGTTCCGTTCGGTTCGTGCAGAAGAGAAGGAGGCGAGACGATACAACATCCACAAACAAAAAGCTATGGAAATCCTATATGCCAAGATTCAAGCTGAATTTGGAAAGGAGGAGAAAGGTAGGAATAATGTTTGCAACATGTTAAGTACAGATTGAAATGGAATAAGATGTAACAAACTCTTATCTTCAGGTAATAACAAACCTCAACGTAGAAGACAGACAATCAGTCGTCAGGATGTTGCAAGTCTCCAAGATGGAGAGGAGCTCTATGAAGCAATGGGGGATGACCCAGCTTACATCGAGGTGAACTTAACTTTACAGATAGTTGACTTCATTTCTCTTTATGAATTGAGTTTTAATTGCACACCTGTTTTGTTTCCATGTATCAAGGCTCATTTGAGTGAACAGCAGATGGAGACTCTATGTAGCCACAGGCGTTCTCTGATGGAGAAGAAGCAGGCAGACCTGCAGGATCGCTACCGACGAGCTTTACAAGATGCAGAGGACGGCGAAGGTAGCTGTCCCAAGCGAGACGTTACGCCTGTGTGGAGACTCTGCATTGCTGACTCCACGGACCAACTCTGCAATGGTGTGTCTTTATTTTTGTTCATTTTAGGTGTACTTTTGTTACTTTAACATACACGTATGTACTATTTTCAAATACAAATTTTTAAATTTTTAGTTTTGTTTTAGTTTACCAGATGAACCTTTGGCGGCCTCCCTCAGATCTTCAGTCTTTACTGAAGGAAGGCTGTCGATACAAGGTCTATAACCTCACCACTTCGGATGCAAAGAAACATGGTGGCAGCACAACGATTCAGCTGACGGGGACAAAGAAAACACTGTTTGAGGACGTACAGGTTAGAGTTAGAAACTAACTATTTTGGGCACACTCAATATTCATATGGAATTGTAGATACAGCATTTATTGATGGATACAATAAAAACTTATGATTTGTTTTATCATTTAGGCTTCTCAGGAATGGTTATCAACACGTTTTCAACCGAGGGTCTCCACCCATTTTGTGGATCTTCAAGACCCAGAATTCCAGCCGCTGTGTGGAGAGGTTGATCTCACAGGATATGTCATCAGTATCATAGATGGACAGGGTAGGTGATTCTTTTTTTTCATAACTGTTTCTGCCAGAGCTGTATTGTAAATTATTGTTTGTGCTCTTGATTGCAGGTTTCTCTCCTGCATTTTACTTGGCCAACGGAAAACTGAACTTCATCAAAGTGCGCTGTTTCAGCAGCTTGGCTCAGTCTGGCTTGGAAGATGTGGTAAGACCGCGTGTCCTTTTGGCTCTGAGCAACCTGCAGCTGAGAGGTCAGTCCACATCTCCCACTCCTGTTGTGTACGCTGGAGATCTGACCGTTTTCTCTGCAAACCCCAAAGAAGTTCATCTACAGGAATCCCTCAGCCAACTCAGAAACCTAGTCCAGGTACAGTGCTAATATCCCAAACCTGCAACCCTTCTCGTACATCAAAGGCTGGATCCTCTTTGTCTTCTGGAGAAATCAAAATAGGAATTGCATTAGCTAGAATTACATCAAGGTACAGATAGATGAAATTGGAAGTACTGATTAGGAACAGCTGTTCTCTGTGAATTAACTTTTAATAGAAGCTGGGCTGAACAGCACCAAAATGTGTTTGTGGAAAAATAAAGAAATGCGGTCTCTCTAATAAGTATTTTATACTGTGTGTTCATTTCACACTTAAAAGTAAACAAATCTACTTGATGAGCATTCGATGAATCCTAGATGCAGTCACACAAAATATACGGTGTAATTGTTAGGTTGAGTGCCGAGGTATGTAATGGACTAATGATCAGATCCTGGAATAGTTGTTGAAATCATCATTCTTTTCTAAATCTCCTTGGTTTGGATACAATAAAATGTTGTGAAATGTTCCAGTGACATGACTATAATTTTCATCATGTTTTCAGGGTCAGGAGAACTTCTTTCTAACTGCTGAAGAGAAGCTTTCACATTTGATCAAGCCTGATGGCCTGAGCTCCATCTCCTCTCCATCTCTGCAAACACAAACCCCAGCTTCTACAAGGGACAGAAGACCAGACACAAAGACAAGTGTGAGTTCATCTGCCGTGGTGTCTGGGAGTCTTTGATACACATTTGCTCTTGTCACAACTTCATATTGATCAAAGACTAAAAATATGTCCTTTACTGCAGGTGACGTCTCAGCAGCCAGTCAGAAGCCTCGGATCCTTCACACCTGTCGGCAGGAACCCTCCTGCAATGAACTGTTCAACAGAGAAGGACCTGAGCAGCCGGAAGAGGAGGAGAGCTCTGGATTATCTGTCGCGTATCCCATCTCCACCAACTCTCTCCCTTCTGAGCTCAGTGGCTTCTCCGTGTGTAAATAAGACATTCGTCCCCCCTCGTAGGTCTGAGAAACATCGCACTTTAAAACCCGTACAGACTCCAACTCACAAACCTGTCAGTTCACTGGTAGAAGGTGAATGGGTGAACGATGAGGAACTGGCTATGATTGATACTCAGGCGTTGCTTGTTGGCGATTCAATGGAGGTACATGAGACTATGATGACGAGCACACTACAATAAAAAAAAGTGAATGTAAAGGTTAAAGGCTGTGTATGAAACGTATATTATTCAATGGTTGTGTTTTTTAGTCTTGCTGGACTCATTAAAGAAGTGATCACTTCACTACCGTATAATCTTGTCATCACTTCACACTGGTCTACATTCCAATCTTCAGCCTACCGTTTTGTTTGTAAAGAAAATAAGTTACACACACACATTTAGAATTGCATTCCTGCAGTTTGACTTTGTATGACCCCCTATTTGTGTTGTGTCAAGGACAAATATCTGAGGGTTGGTCAGGGCATCCACTGTCACACATGTAGATAGTGGCTCATGATAGTTATTTTATTAACTATAATTTAAATAATAAAATGGGGATTTTCCTGTTATTTTAATAGTGAACAGCAACAATAGGTGGTGTAACTATATGAATGTGTATATATCTATATATATGTATATATATATATGTATATATATATATGTATATATATCTATATATATATATAGATATAGATATATATCTATATATATATAGTGGTGTGAAAAAGTGTTTGCCCCCTTCCTGATTTCTTATTTTTTTGCATCTGTCACACTTAAATGCTTCAGATCATCAAACAAATTTAAATATTAGTCAAAGACAACACAAGTAAACACAAAATGCAGTTTTTAAATGAAGGT
>JBBPCS010000023.1:7409465-7422954 GCA_037974645.1 Hollardia meadi
TTCGGTCGCAAAAGAAAGACAGTATTTGAGACGGCTACGAACAAAAAGAGGTTGTGCGATTCTTTCAAAATAAAAGTTTCGCTGGTTTTTCCACAATCGCCTACTATGCCTTTAAATTTAAGTTTACTAAGTTAACTATAAATTTTGGTAATATCACAAAAAAAAAATTCAGTTACAGTTTTCCTCTTTTAATTTAGAAAGGATGATTCGCTCTTGCTGTTTTTTGTTTGTTTGTTTTTTAACTTAAATGCTAAAAGCTTTAATGCTTTTGGGCTGTTATAATATTTTTGTCTGGTAAAGGCGAGAGCTTTTTCTGTTTCATCTGGTTACATACTGTATGTAATTTATTTTGGGGGTTTTTTTAAGGCCAAAGGCTCTGGTATCATCTGTATTTAACTTTTGTAATCTTCCTACTTCTCTTTTTACTATATTTATTTCCTTTTGTGCATTGTCCTTTTTTCAGGTTGCATATTATATCTCTCTAAGTATCATTGCTTTTGCTGCTTCTCATAGAACAGCAGGTGTTACTTCCCCATTATCATTGTTCTGGAGAAAACCTTCCATAGCTTGTTGGACTTTATCTCTGAATCTCTTATGTCAAGCGAGGAATTATTTAATCTCCATAATGTTTTCCCCCTTTCCCCTAATGTTAATGTTATGTAGCATGATTACCCAAACTTATTAGTTCAATTTCACATTTCTTCACTCTTGTTATGCTGTCTTTAAAAATGAAAAAGTAGCCTGACACAAGTGAATATATCTTACGTGCTTCAGAGTAATATGTATATCTTTTTTCTTGTGGATTCAAGATTTGCCAGATATCTGCTAATCCTATTTCTCTCTCTGCCTTCCTTAACAGTGCAGCAGGTAGATGTTTTCCTTTGTCTTTCTCCTTCATAACCACATTAAAATCTCCTCCCATAATTACTATTCCCCATGCTGATGTGGAAGATCAGGATGAACAGGAAACTAGTGTTGGACTGTGGAGCTCATTATATTATTTAAACTTGGTGCTAAAGACAGAAACATGGGTCATAGCTGACATGAATGATGGTCTACTTGCCACACATGCAGGCCATTCTGTAAATTTACATCTTAAAGATTGTTGTCAGCCTTAAAATTAGCCCTAGACTGATTTGATGAGCTTGCTCTCATAAGAATAAAACATAAGATAATGAACAACTAAAGGCATAAACAGTCATTTTCTACACATTTCCTGTAAAACTCTTCTTGAAAAGGGTAATAGGAGGTGTTGTCTGTCGGCACTTCGCGATGTTTATTATGGTTGTCACGTGAGGCTGACAGCCAATGACAACCGTGTTCTTCAACCGTACAGCGTGTCATCTTTTTACAAACGGCCGACCAGCGGAGTCAAGTCAACTACGGTAAGACAAGACAGGAAGTCATGCATTATTCAAAATAAACGCGTAAAATTGTGTTATTTTGACAAGAAGTGAAGAGCCGTAGAAGCGTTACAGAATGCTAATACATACATACAGGTACATACGGAGTAAATGCTGGACGGGACTAAAGTGAGAAGAAGCTAATCTGAAACTGGTTATCATCTGCATCCATACAGTCAAAGAGACAGAATAAAGCTTTAAGTAGGGCAGCACAGGACAAGAAAAATAATATTAGTAAAATATCATATCAGTGGAATAACAGAGAAGACAGCTCATCTTTGGGCTTTGCTTGTGATTTATTTATTAGGTATTGTGATCTCCAACTTTGATTATAATGCAATGCAATAGGCTATTATTTGCTTTTGTATCATCGACCTTCAAGCAGCTTGAAAAGCTTGCTCTTCCTATTATTAGGGAGGATGACATGCTATTCCAATCATTATACTGAATTATCTTAATCTAACATTTGTTTTCTAACATGCTTTTGCTTTTACTGCCTATGAAAAGGCTACTGCTTTGAGTGAAAACGACATTTTCAAAGGTGGCATGCGAATATTTTTTACCTTACAAAAAGCAGTAAACTCTCGTGTTACGACAGAGGTGAACTCTTGCTTGAGCTTTAATTGTGAAACATCGTTCCGGAAGTCTTGCCTGTGCTTCCTCACTACCTTGACAGGTGTAGAGTTCAACATGCTATGGGTTGGTTTGATATCATCCGGCGGCCAGTAGCTGCTGGCGGCCACATACGGCAGGTGTTCAACCCCTCCTTCCCCACAACCGGCTCACGTCGTTCGCCCTCACGATGTCGTGGATAATGTGCCCGGTGCCGCCATGTCGAGTGAGCGGCTTCGATCCTCATGGCAGGTCGATAATATAACAAGATAAATCGCATTTGCGGAGAGGATAAGTTTCCTGTAGCCACCTCCAGCGACCTGAGGAGAGAGGCGGATAATTGCTCCCAGGTACGTTGCACGGTAAATGGCTCCGCATTGTCGGTGAACGATAAGGACGAGGTTGTGTGTGTGTGTGTGTGTGTGTGCAAATATTGATATAATCACAGCAGTTATTGCAGTAACGTTATGTAGGCCTATATCATATTTTGGTTGCTTACATTTCTAGAATGGATAAAAAAAATTTCATGTATGGATTTGAATGAATCAATTTAAGAAACTTGGATGAGACATAAAAACAGTTGCCCATAAGTCTCATACTCTAAAAATGTCCACTCTTAAATTTAATGGAATACGTCAAAACACACCAAGAGATAAGTATTTATGGTGTAGGTGCTGCACATTGCAGTGTGAGGAAAAAAGAGATGCTTGAAGCAGTGAGGGGAGTCTAAGTTTAGCAGACTGCCTCGCACCTAATGCTGATCATTAACTGCTGGCACACTTGATGGGCAAACCTGTGGTTCCTTGCGTTCAACAACTGGCAGAATGACTGGGCAGCTCTGTCTGTCCATAATAACACCACTGATCTCATCAAAGCGCTGCTGAGGTCTGACCTGAAAGGCTTGGGTATTAATGTATTATCTAAAGTCAGATCTGAGCTCAACTGCACCTTTTTAAGGCAAAGAGGCAAGCTGCTGCTCATATTGTGAGCTCTATATGTTGTGACCAAAGTATTATTTTGATATTTACCAGCTAAACTAACCAAACAAAGGCTATAAATGTCCTGTACATCGGACAAAGCTGTGTGCCAAACGTTGCCTCTGTCCTCTGATTTAAGTTGAGTTCCCCATTGTCAGTCAGAGGCAGAGCCTCCTGAGCTGCAGCTTACATAATGTCAGCCGAGAGGACTGCCACAGTTTAGTGAGCACACGGGAAACTCATGTGAAATTGAGCACGGATAATGCTGAAGGAGGCCAGTTTACATTGTTACATAAGCAATGTTTTCCTTCCTCTGGGCCGGGATGATGCAGATGATGGTGGTCCAGAAATAGGTCTGAGTGAAGGGAAGATGGGATGCTGCACACACTATATTTACCAAAGGAGGAGGAGGAGCAGCGCACAGACACAAGCCTGGCAGTGCACAGTGAGGGTACAGCTGTGACATTCAATTTATAGGGAGAATTTCACGTCTCAAAGGTTGATTTCTTACTCACATCCTGTTGTAATGTTCCCAGTAATATTCATTGTGTACAGCGGTGCACACAATGGTCACCAGACCATATTACATCCAAGGACATATCAGTCTAATGTCCTTTTAGAGAGGTGGAGGGGAAATGTCTGCTCGCTTTCCCTCCTGGTTTACCTCATCAGCAAAGTGCATTGTGGCATTACACGGTACATTAGGTTGCGTTTGCTCTGTTTTAGATTTGTTATTGGGAGTTTCATTACAGGCAGATATACTTGAAACAGAGGTAGATTTGGACGTTCTGACTCTAAAAATGCAGAAGCGTAAAAACAGTCTAACCTGTTAAACTCTATCATAGGCAGATTGTCACCCTGTGGTAGAATTGTTATATATATGCAACTGGAGACAAACTTTTCTCTATCACTTATTGATTTTCCAACATATGGCAGCTGTACGATGGCAGCGATATATGATGCACGAGTCGGCACTGACAACTTTCATCCATCACGTGATTCCAAAGAATAAAAATGATCTTTACATCACACACCCTTGTCACTTTGCTGAAGATGGAAGTGTGTTGCAGTGCGTGGCCACGTCCTTTCCAGTGATTTCAAACAGATGTTTTACATATGACGTTGCCCCATATTGTGCACTTAGCATGCACGCTGTATGATTCAAGGATGACTTGCTTGCGTTTATACAGATTATACGTTGAATGCAGATAAAGAGAGACAGCTGAACTTATTTAGCTGTTGGAAAGTTTTGTTTTTATCAAAATTAAAATGGTATTACAGACTTAATGAAGTTGAGATTATAAAAGCAAAATATACCTCGCAGCCTACATTTTTTTTGAATAAACACTCAGGAATAGAATTAGTTATATTTAAGTCTTTATTACAAATGTTTGAAGAGCGAAACGTGATAAAGTGGTAGTTATTCAGCAAACAGTATTTGTTCCTACATCTGTTCTGACCTGCTTAAACCAACTACATGCTGCAAGAAGGCTTGTGATAAATTTCCCCATCTTAAGTTTTTTTTTAGTTTTTTTTTTTTTTTTTTTTAGAAAAGGTAGCTCTGAAATCTTCTTGAGATTTAAAGTTGGATTGGATTCTTCTTTGTTTTGCACATATCTGCTTTGAAAATCTCCTAAATCAAATCAAATCAGATTTTATTTATATAGCGCCAATTCACAACAAAGTTATCTCATGACACTTAACATGTAGAGTAGGTCTAGACCACACTCTTTATTATTAGTCTAATCCTAGTGGTCAACAAGTGATGAAAACTGTGTTGTGTGTTGCTTTGTGTGAAATCAATTAAACCACATGATAATATGCTATGAAAGATGCCGACACGGTTCAACTGAGAACTCTGCATATCATGTTGAGATATTTTTTGGGGTTAAAATAACAATGTTATCCTTTCAATAATGATGTAAGACAACTCCTTGTACATGTTGTACTTGAGGGAGCTGCAGCAGCACTGCAGGAGCTGTGGGCCGCATCCTAATAAACTGAGATAACTGCAGTGGGAGCCATGAAAGCCAGACATTACACAACCATAACGATTACATAATCCCCAAATTTGCAAGCGGTTCTGAAATTCTATAATGCACCTCTGAAAGGTAATCAGTTAAATCCTTATTGATGTAATAAGCTAAAACTTTTTTGCTCAACAGATGTTTTCATACCATATTCTCCTCACTTACCTGTATCATAATCTTTTCTAAAAAATAATCATTGGAAAATTTAAAAAAAAAAGACTGAAAGGACTACAAGTAGACACAATTATGTATAAAAGATAAAAAACAAACAAACATCTTTTTCATTTGACAATTACACTAACAGCTTCAACTAAAGCTGTAACAGTTACGCAGTGCTGTCAGATTATGGAAAATATTGCAGTTAAGATTGAAAATCTATCCACGTGTGTCCATATTAGCCTTGATTTTCCAGGGGAATTGGAAGTCCTCCTCAGAATCAATGAGGGTCATCTTAGATAATAGATATTCCTGAAAAATGGAAGCTCATGCTGAAACCTTATATTGACTTGGAATGAAATATTATACGGTGTAAAACCCAGCAGCACTCCGGTGTCCGTGCACTGAGACTATAACAGGACTTTTGTTAAAAAAAACAACAACTTTGATTCAAACATGATTGATGCGGTTTGTTTGGCATCTTGTTGCCAACAAAAAAAGATTTATATGTTGACCTTTTGCATTGGCATTACCGAAAAAAACAAACAAACGATTTGACAAATGGACTCACTGAGTGCTCTGTGAGATGGGAACTGCCACCTTGCTGTTACCTTGTTAGTTAATTTATGATCCCAGCTCTGTTTTTTCCCCACAGTTACAGACAATTGATGGCAAATTAAACCTGATGACTTTTAGGGCTGAACATCCTTCTAAGAGTACTGCAGGGTGGAGCTGATATTTCAAGTACAAAGCAGATGGTTTGGTGTTAGAGGTTTTAGTGTGTCTGCTGTTGAAGGCTTCCAGCTGAACCCTTTGGACCATAACAAGCATGTAGAGAGGAACACCACTGTGCTGCTCCCATCAGGGGGTCCACGTTGCTCTTTTTTTCTTTTCCTAATGAAAATAGAGTAACCATTTGATGGATTTATCATTTGGATGTGAGCAGAGAGATGTGTTTGTCCCTGTAGACATGACACTGTGAGGGCCCCCTGCATGAGGCACGAACATGATGGAGGAGGCTGCCAGTCAGCTCGAGAGAGACCATGTGCACAGCGTCTATGACAAGATTGCTCCATATTTCAACGACAGCCGCTACAAAGCCTGGCCGAAGGTCCGACAGTTCCTGGTGGACCTGCAGCTGGGGAGTATCGTCGCTGACATCGGTGGGTGTCCCCTTCAGCAGTGATCTAATCTTGACACTTGGGTTATTTACACATTGTTTGTGCTTTTTTTTTCCTAGTGTATTTTTGGAAATAAAAAAAAAGTGTTTTGAAATTGACTTCCCTTTATAGAGAGGGAAGGAGTATTTTCAAAATAATCAGACCACTAATCATTCCTAATCAGTCACGAGTGTGGTAACCGACTCCCTTGACCTTGGCAGGTTGTGGCAATGGCAAGTATCTCCACATCAACAAGGAGGTGTTCAAGCTGGGTTGCGATGTGTGTCGCCCCCTGGTGGACTTTGCCTGGAGCCAAGGACATGAGGTCCAGATGTGTGACGGGCTGCATTTGCCTTACAGAGACGGCTGCTTTGATGCTGTGCTCTCTATTGCAGGTAAAGGACAAAACGCACACAGATCACGGGGGGGTTTGGATGTTGTCAACTCCTCTTATTCATATGCATGAAGCACAAGAGCTGCAGCTGCCACAAATTGAATGAACTCATAATAATGATAAACATCAGTTTACCACAAGCATGTGTTGCCTGGCCAACAGTGTGAAATAATTCATGTGTGTCCTCCAACAAAAGAGTGTAATTAGGACCGAGGATGACCGGCCACACTATTAATTTATGCTGTTTGCCATATACAGTGTGCAAAATGTGTTTTGTTGGCTACAAGTGCTGAGTGTGTAATGTAATAAATGCCCGCTCATCTTCCCAATTTGTTCTGACAAAATTAATGTCTTTTGTCACAGTCATCCATCATTTGTCCACCAAAGAGCGCCGTATTCGAGCAATAAAGGAGATGGCTCGCACCCTGCGAGTGGGTGGACGCATCATGATCTACGTGTGGGCCATGGAGCAGAAACGTCGAAAATTTGAGAAACAAGACATCTTCGTTCCCTGGAACCCCAACCCTCATTCTCTCTCCGGCTTCAACGGGGAGCACAGCAAACCTCGGCGGAGGGCCACGGCTCAGAGCGTGAGCGGAGCCAGAGACAACACTGACAAGCACAGGAAGGTTAGAAGCACATCCTCAGTGGCAGACGAAGAAGATCTAACCTGCACCACGCCGCAGCAGAGGACACAGAGACTGTGGTTCTTCTCCCGGTCTCTGGATTCTGTGTTTGACTTTGGAAGCTTAGCCATTTCCCGGTCATCCTCCAGAGACCTGAGCACTTTATCTTCACCCACGGGGGAAAACGAGGGGAACAAGGTCGGGCAGCGTGTGAGAGGACATGGCCTCATCAAGCAGGTCTCGAGCTTCTTTTCCCCGCCGTCTGTGATCGGATCAGAGGAGGACGTCTTCGACTCGGTCACAGACCTGCACAAGGGACAAAATGGACCTGGAAACAACACCACAACCCCTAACAACAATGGCACAGAAAACCAGAGCGTCTCAGTATCTCTAGCCCAGGGGTTTGGCTCTCTGGCCCTGCCAGATCTAGTTCCTTTCCAGAACGAGCACCTAAAGCAGTGTAGAGATGGAAGTGAGGGAGGGCAGCAGGAGCAGCAGGAAAGCACAAAGAGTCCTCAGGGGAGCGAGGGGCAGGTGGAGGGCCCCTGCCTGAGGTACTATCACGTCTTCAGGGAGGGAGAGCTGGCAGAGCTGATAGAGAACCACGTTGAGGAGCTTCACGTCAAACACACTTACTTTGATCATGCCAACTGGTGCGTGGTGGCAGAGAAAGTTCAGTTATGGAAAATATGATTCTGTCTTGTTTTATCTTTAGTTTGTTTTTGCATCAACTCTGCCTCAAGTTTTAGCACTGAATCACACATTTGATGATAATTACACTCTTGTAACTTAAAAGTGTAGAAATATACACATGTAGTCATGGTTGAAGATACACTGAAGTGTTCCACTACTCAACCGTTTGTGACATTTTACTTTTTTATTCTCTTTTAACGTTCTGGTTGTCCTAGAACCGGCTTTTTGATAAACCCATCCACATCCGGCATTAAATATTATTTTAAATGGTTTTGCAGCAGCAGGAGAAGATGCACAGAGAATGGCGGTGCTCAACGGTGGCTATCATTGTGTACTATACCACGTTTTTAAAGTATTTATTCTATTTCAATACATCAAAAAGCAGAAAACAAGCAGTATCCAGATATCCGATGTGTGCTCTCTTTTAGTGTCAATCATTTCTTTTCTTGTCAAACCATAGCAAGCTTTGGTGATGCTCATGATTTTAACTCTTTTAAAAAAGAGCATTTCAGTTTTTCTCTTTGGACTTTTAATGATAGCCAAAGGGGACTTTGTGAGACTACAGGATACGCTTCCATCTGCTGTTAAATGTTCTAATGCAATGATCACAGTGGAAAATTACTTTCTTCAACTCTGAATATGACAAGCTAAACTTGCAGCAAGTATCTGTTCTGGACTTCATTCTGTAAACTGCTCATGTGTAATCGACCATAACACTATTATAAATGGAGCTTAAAGCTGTGGCAGAATATCTTCCGAAACATTTTTGCATTCCCTTGTTGTGTTTCAGACAAGGTGTTTCCAGTGAGTGTGCTTGGTGTTTGTAACAGTTGTATTCCGTCTTGTGTTGAAGTAACGAGCTGAACTATACTGCGGGTATGTTTCGGCAAATCAACTGCCTCATATACTGTGAATTAGCATTGCACTGTACCACAAATATGTCGCTGCTTGATGTCAGTGAATGACATAAAAAATGGTGAAACTTGAAACTTACTGGTTATCTGTTCCTATTGTGCCAAGGACTGTATACATCCTTATCAGTACAATACGTGTGGAGCAACTGTTTGTTCTGAAGTGACACTGGTACCTTTTATGTGACCTGATGTGTATACTTTTGAATTTTTTTCCTTATTAAATGTTTACATTCATGTGTGCTGTTGTGTTGCATTTACTGTAATTATTACCTCCGCCAAGGTTATGTCATGTCACGTGTTTGTTTGTGTGCAGGATTACGCAAAAACTACAGGATGGATTTCAACGAAGTTTTTACGGAATTCTTATAACTTTCGTTAACATTGCGAGATAGGGCATTTTCCCACATTTTTCCTTAATTTCTCAGCGAATAATGCATGAATCTGGATGAGAAAATTCAGGCATATGTAGGAGGTGGGTATGAGGGTGTACAATTTGGTGCGGATCCAAATAAAAATCCGATTTATTTAGTGTAATTTTGTCTCTCATTAGTGTGATTTTATGCTGTGAGTAAATGCTGTTCTTTGTGTAATTTGGTTTCTCTATTTCATCAGCCTATTATTCTTCCACAACGGAGATTATGATTTCACCTGCATTGTTTTGTTGGCTTAGCTATAAGGCTTGATTCAGCTTAATTTAAGGGGCCTGTTGGGCCTTGGCGGAGGTATGCGCTCTACTGAGTGCCATTCTAGTTTGGTAGGTCTTCAGTCAGTGACAACCACAAATTGTATAGTTCAATAACAGAATATTTAATATTTACGCAGACATTAAGTACAATAGAAGTATTTGATGAGGTAAACAGCAAGTTGAATTTCTTAAATCACTCTTCAGCCAACACACTGTATTCCAAACTAAAATATCCTTCTTCTCATTACATAACCCGAAAGATCACAATCAAGACTCAGTTAGGATGAGATGGGAATGTCCTCTTGACTTGTAGCATAAAAGTTTTACATGCCACATTCCTCCCAGACCTGAAACATGAAAAACATGACCACAACATTCCCTCATGTTCAGTGAAACATGACATTTTGTGCACTGTTAAATTAAATGATTCTGTTCGGAAAAAGGGTCATCCAACAACATTTTTATGTCCCGTACCCGAGTTGCTGCTCTGTGGACGATGGAGTGTCTGAGGGCCAGTTTGTCGATGTCTCTAGAGTATCCTCCTCCAATGACAGCGGCGACAGGAACACCTCTGCTCACCACAGTCTTCATCACGTACAGATCTCTCTGATACAGCCCTGTGTAATGCAATCAGGAAAAAAAATATTTGTAGGTGGAGATACTTGTCGACACTTAGTGTCAAAGTTATCACTCACCTTGGTCAGTCAGACGGAGTCTCCCGAGCTCATCTTCCCAGTGAGGGTCGACACCTGCGTCATACAGAACCATGTCTGGACGGAAAGTCTCCAGCAGCCAGGGGAGGTGAGCCTCCACTGTGGATCATCCGACATGTTAGCCAGTTGACAGGCTGTTAACACACTGCTGATCGCAAAGAGTTTTAAGTTGCGATTTTCATTTAACTTCTTCATTTCAAACCTCTTCTGAAACCAGCAAATAGCAAACAAATGTAACAAAAAAAGAGAGTGTGACAAATTTGATTAGTTCAGTACTCAAAATTAGAGTTACTGATTTGACTTTGAACACATGCACACATATTACATTTGTTATTATGGCCTGTGTTGACGTGCCTGTGGAGAGGTACTCCTTGTCTTCCAGCCCATCTTGCACGCTGATATCTAGGTCACTCTGTTGTTTACGGAGGGGGAAGTTTTTCCCACAGTGCACCGAGAATGTAAACACACAAGGCTCCTCTTTAAAAATGAAAGCAGTGCCGTCACCCTGTCGGAAGTTAAGACAAAAAGCTTATCAAACTCGGGGAAAAATACAAATGCTGTAGGCTACTTTTTGACATATTGGTATAACCTGACCACATCACAAGTAACAGAGACAAGTCATTGCTACCTGGTGCACATCTAGATCCACAATCAGAACCTTCCTTTTGGGGGAGGTGGTCAGGTATTTGGCTGCAACTGCCAAGTCATTGAGGAGACAAAACCCTGAACCATAGCTTGGAAAAGCATGATGGGTTCCTCCAGCTGTACTGCAGGCCAGACCCCTCTGCAGAGCTACTTCAGCAGCCAGTACAGTCCCACCTGTCAGCAAGAGAGAAGGTGTGAGCCTTCTTGTTCAGCTGTTAAATCACAGAGAGGCTTCAGACGTTCCGCTCACCCGTTTCATAACGACAGCGTCTTACTATGCCTTCGCTCCAGGGGAAACCCGTCCTCCTTTGTTCTCGCTCATTTGTTTTCCCGTTTATGAAGTTGTTCAGGTACTCCTCCGTGTGCACACAGCCGAGTAAATCTTCGGAGGCAATTTCAGGGACCCACACCTACTGTGTGGAGAAGGAAAAATCACATTAACAGGAAAATGTGAGAAAGGTTCTTCTAGTTCAACTACTAATAATAACATTAGGCCTGTAGCTAAAAATGACTTTTATCTATCCGTATTTCTTTTTTTTCTTTTTATATTCTCTTTAAATTGAATTTTCCAAGGTCAAAAACAGCTTTATAGGTCTTACAATCAAAGCTATGTCTCGCCTTGGATAAGACTCAGACTCAGTGATTTTGAATACATGACGCAAAACCTGTAGGGACCAACAATAAAAAATAAAATAAATGATACACAAACTCGCTAAATAGAACCAAGGGTGTGCCTTCATTATATATGCATCACTTCACAAAGAGAAAATAAGTAAAAGAACATGCAGTAGATGAAACAAAAGACATAAATTTGCATTATACAAATGATGATCTTACTGGTGTAATGCACTCAATCCCATCTTTTCAAAAACTTGTCCTGTTGCAGCCTGAGAGGAAAAGTGACTCCTCCCATCTTTCATATGTCATAAATGATGTCAATCCAACTGTTTACTGTCAGGATTTCTGGTTTTAGCCATTTTCTAGTCATGGTTTGCCTTCCAGCCGCGCGTCCAACATGTGAGGAAACACTTTCTGAAGGCAAGGCGCCCAAAATACAAGGTCTCTAGTTTCAAAGGAATGTCCACTTGAAATACTTTTTGCAAAGCCTTATAATGGGCAAGACCAGAATATGTGATAATGCTTAGCGTTGGAGAACCCGCAGTTAGATGATCTGGTATAATGACTCTTTTGTACTGGAGTAATAAAGAACCTGATGAGGTTTTTCCAACAAAGCTCTCTCGATAAAGCTGAACTTGAGGTTTTCCATCGCAGCTCACACAAATTCTCCCATTCCCCATATGTTATTCCCAGGTGTCCTCCTCCTATCACTATTTCTATTGATTATCTCATAACATTATGTGAGTAGTGGCCATGGTAACATAAATGTCTTGTCCAACCAAGTCATATAAAACCAAGGGAAAGCAGCATTATCATCAATATATTGTGGATTAATTGTCCATCAGTTGAGTAATTGGAGATAATAATAATTATAATCATAAATAGTATTTTTTTTTTTTTTACCACTCACCTGCTTCTCTGTAATGATTTGATCTTTGATTAAAAAGTGGAGCACGCGGGGGAACTTGCCCATTGGGAACCTGTGATTGGGCGGGAGGTCACACGCATACCCGCTGTGGTGAATTATGGGAAGTCCGCTGGACTCGTGTCTCACCTGCCAGGTGGGAAAATTCACTTGACAGGTCAGTTTCAATGCAATGCTGCAAATGTAATGTTCAATAAAACACACGGGTGTACTTCATGAAAGCAAGTTTCTCACGAGTTCAGCGCGGAAATGTCTGCAGGAGGTGAACGCTGCGCCAACTTTTAAACGACGTCTTTTAGAAAATATTTGTTTTATGCAGGTCATTTTTCTGACTAACATTACAGCTAACTGACTCGCTTATAGAAGACAGTCCGACAGCTAAGATAAGTGCTGTTTGGTGTTATGAAACGTGTGTCCTCTGTCCTGTTTGTTGACGGATGTGTGAGTGTGTTTGTCCTCTCTAATACCGCCACCTTCTGTCATGGAGTGAAATTACAACACACTGTGACGGTTTCATGGTTCATCAGCACCATCCACTGATGTGGTAGATATACTGCAGGTGTACAGCATAAAGGTCAAATTACAGGTTCTCAATCAAATGTTTTAACATTGAAAAGCACCAAAATATGCTTTTTTAATCTTAATGGCAGTGGTGAAATGTAACTAAGTACATGTAATCGATTGTTTTGTTTTATTTCTGGAATCCAACATTGTGTTTGTTTTTTTTACATCACTCCATTTATTTGAGAACATATACTTTACCAGCTGCAACATTAAAGTAATTAACCAATAATTACAATTAAGTAATACTATTCTGAAATAGGCCATTTCCCTTAATGAGTACTTATTTTGGTAGTTAGTATATTCTATCTATCTATCTATCTATCTATCTATCTATCTATCTATCTATCTATCTATCTATCTATCTATCTATCTAT
>JBBPCS010000023.1:7425075-7443008 GCA_037974645.1 Hollardia meadi
CACCCCCCCCCCCCCCCCCCCCCCCCCCCCCTCCCCCTGGGGGAAACACGAGAGGAGGGGGTGATAGCTGTGATGACAAGCTTGCCTTTTTAGCAGAATAGGCCTATGGGGACATAAGTGTGGCTCTGCGAGGGGCTGTCCCACCCTCTGTGCTCTTACAGGATCAAGCCGCACTGCCACTGTTTTGCCATGATCTCAGTGACAGTGTTTGGGCTTCACAAGCAGCTTTTTTCCCACTTAGCAGGTGAGTCATTTGTTTTCTGTTTTCCTGTGAATCTAACTCACTGATGACTGATTCTCTCCTCGCTAATCCTCCTTAACGGAGTTGAGACATTTATGCTATAGGTTGTTTTTACATGAGAGGACTTGCTCCGGATCTTTCTGTTAAAAGTTCTCCAATGCCGGGTGTTTTTTTTTTGTTTTTTTCTCACTCAAGTAATTAAGTTGTGGTCTTGCCTTGCCAGTCAACACTCCCAGTTCATTTTCCCTCTGTGACTTCTTCGCTCTATTTGAATCTGCTCTGCATTCATTTGAGAATAATGAGACCCTCTTTGCATAGGGTTTTTTTTTAAAAGAGGGGTTTCTTGGAAGGAACCCTAAACTCCTGTACACTCAGTTCACATTCACCATGTAAGGACAGGTTTTACAGAAGGCACTATACAGCATTCAGTATTTAATTTACTTTATTTAATGTTGCTGTATATGGAATTGCAAATGCATACATACTGTACGCCGGATTTTCCATCATTGTTCCAGATTCATAAAAAGTACTATTAGTTAGACTTTGTCCTTGTCTAAGGTTGTTTTATCTGCTTTTGTCCTAAAAGCAAAGAGCGTGTGTGCATATGTGGGTGTGTGTCACGTGTATCAAGGCCATGGTAAAGGCGCTGGCAACTGCAGCTTTCTCACAGAAACAGCAGAGACTCATAATGTAGGTGCAGCTGCATTGGGCATTTCAAGACAATAAAGTGATTTTCTAGAAAAAAAACCACAGGGCTTCCATACATATGATGTTAAAATAGAGAAAAAACCCGTTTATTGGACTCAGCAGGTTGTGTGTAGGTTATGTTTCTTTTGGAAGTTTCCTGGTTATTCCATCTTTTTAAAAAAAGTGTTCTGAGGAAAGTGTTTGAACAAGATGATAATCATCTGTCGCAACCCAATAATGCAATTGTTTGTTTTTTCCGTGTGTACTGTTGATTTCTCAAACTTGTCCAAGGTGTGTTTTAAAGAAGGGCTTAATAAAGGGGTGAATGGGATGTTAACCACGGTTGACCAGGGACAGCTTCTGCCCTGATGAATGGTGTAGTGCGTAGTAAATTACCTGCTGGGGAACAGCAGTCGGATTCCTCTGTGCAGTGATGTCACCATGATCGTGTGTGAAACAGATCCAGACATGAACAGCCCAGCCTGAGCCAGATGTTGAATTTCATAGCAAACATCTCGTTGGATGGCACACAGTCAGAGCTTTCAGGGCTGTATTTAGAGGCTTTACATTGAAATCTGGTTTTATATTGAGACTTTGATCATCCCAGGACACAGAGACGTGTGTTAACAATGTGGTCTATCTTGTACCTGTATTGTCTTTGGAAATGATCTTCATCTCATGTTTGTCAGATGTGTTAACATGCCATTCACATGTTTTCATTTGTGTTTTTTTCCCAGGTTATCTGCTGTTTGGTTTGACTGAGCATCTTGGATAAAAAATGGCCATCCGATACATCCAACACAAGTACCTGTGGATTTACGTTTGGAATTATGAGAAACTGTAGAATAAAAAATAATGGAGATTCCACCTGTGGTGAATTTAAAGGGACATCTGTCTTTGACAACTTCGGGATTACAAAAATCTGAAACACGGGAGGCGACTTCAGAAAACTCTGCCATCTCAGTTAACGGCTCAGAGGACCACAGTGGGGATGATTGTCTCCCTGAAGCCCAAAGCTCGCTGTTGGAGCCAGATGAGGACAGACACAACCAGAGGAGGAGTGTTGTTTTTGAATTTGTGGAAGCTGCGTGCTCACAAGAGCCTGAACAAGTGTCAGTCAATCCTGGTGAAGCACATGTGGAGTCGAGACTACTGGCCTCAGCTCAACGTCATGAAAAAGGTCTTGTGTCCACATTACCTAGGTCAAGTGACAACTGCTGTGGTGACGTTGCGCTTCCTGTTTCTGTTGCGGAAGGCCAGTCCGACCCGGTGGTTCAAAATATTGCTGGTCAGACGTTGGACTTGAACTCACAATGCGTAAAAACAGATTTTGAGAGGTTGGAGCCGATCTCAAATGGACATGTCTTTAGGCCTCCAGGCAACCTGTACCCCATCCACAATCTGGACTCCAGTCCTACCCTCGTTGTGCATGCAGCTGGTCCTGATTCAGGCCGGAAAGACCTGCACCTCCCACGCATTGTGAAGCACAAACCGAGCTCCATCACCTTCTTGCACTACAATTGTCCCTCCGGAGCTGACGGCCATGGTTTCGTCAATGAAAGCTCTGACGATGGAGAGTACTCACCGGGGTACAAAAAGGAAGACGACGATCCCGATTATGGCGACGATGACGACGGTGATGTTTTCAAAGAGCTGCCACAGAGTAGAGAGCTCCTTGTCAATCACAGACAAAGGAGCAAAGACAAGCAGAAGAGGAGAGGCGCTGTGAGTGCCAGAACAGAAATCGATAACACAACCAGAAACTGTGGTTATGAAGTGGAGGGGGAAAGCAGCAGTAAGGAGGTATTTTGCTATTTAAGGTCATCCACAATTATTCAGTGGTGTTCTTGCATTGTACAGAACACATCCATCAATAAACATTGCCAGAGTGTATGGGGCAATATGGGGCATCTTAAAGAAATTATTTAGAGCAAGTTCACTACATGTATACCACAGGTTTGTCGATTTATTGCATGTGAAATGCTGTTTCACATGCAATACAATACTCTCCATTACAAAAACTTGACCACAGCAATTTCTTACATGTTAAATTGACGTTTTCACATTTCACACATGAAATATCTCAAAACCATGGAAAATGTCAGTGTGCATAGTTGTGAATTAACCACACAAGTGGTGTTTGACATGTGCTACTGATACGTAAATTATGTTTTACATGTAATAAATCCACTTTTGCTTTTAAAGGGAAAATGAAATCAAGTATTTTATGCAGAAGAATTAAAATAGAAACAAGTTATGTCACATATCTAATGCAGTTCAGTAGTCATTTACCCTCAGAGAAAATGAGTGGCACTTAAAACCACAGTACAGTAACCTAGAAAACTTAATATATCTATAAGAAAATGGACTTACAGCAGCATTATTTAGCTCTACTTTTTCTTTGGCCCATTCAAGGAGAAGACCACAGAGTGCCTGAGTCCATATTTGCCAGCTCCCAGCAGCTGACATCATTACACTGTGAGATAATGCATAGTTGGTCTAAGTGTGTAGGAGTACATTGACTTCACATTTGTACTGGTGAAACACAGATCCAGAAGGAATGCAAACAGCTTCTGCTTTCTCTCCACTCCCTCAGCAGGCAGCGGCGTTTTGACAGAGCCCATCACAGGCCACATTCGCACTGAACTTAGCCTGCCATTAGTCAACGGCTCCCTTTATCTTTAACAAGTCAAGGCACATTGGAGTCTCTTTTTCACACAGCCTCTACTGTGACCTTGGTTGTAACAATCCTGTAAGCCTTCATCCCTGCTTTTTATTGCCCTTTTTAAAGCCTCATATGGACATTCATAAACGTGACATAACCGTCTCTCTAAACAGTCCAATCATGCCGCACATGTAAACAAGGCACAGTACACGGCTGTGTGGAGATTAGCTTCTCTTTCTGTTGGTCGGATAGGATGTTGAGGTAACACCAGCTCTATGTGCAGAGTGGTACTCACACTGAAGAATGGAAGGATAGCAAAACAACGCTTCTCCTGCCGCCACATTAACAGCTCTGTTATTATATGGTGGGCTGCAATGTGAGCATCACCGAACTGTTCGATTTCATGCAGGGAAGGAAAAAAACAAGGCAGCTGGTCTTGATTTCACAGGGAAATGGTGAAAACAATCTGTTATACTATATACATGTATTTATGTACAGTATATACACACATAAATGCTTTGTGATAACAGAAACATAAAAGAATTAGACCAGTCGCTGAATGAAAGACTAACAAAACTGAAATAGCCATCTACTTAACTAGGTCAAAAAGAAAAAAAAAGTTTTATCAGAAATGTATTACAACAAATGCTTAGAGAGAGCCGAAATATCAATATCATGCCTAACAATTACTCTTAAACTGCATCCAAATAAAGACCCCACAAAAAGTCAAACATTTATAAAAAGACAAAATGATGACAGCATTAAGACCAATATTAAATCTTTTAATGCATGTGTTTGACCTGTCAGTATTGATTCTAAAATGGATCAAGTGGGGGGAAGTTACTGGAAAAACACATAGATGCAGTTGTTAGCATTAGCCATGTGAGGGCACTGTATGCATAATGTTTCCACTCAGTGTCACCTCATGACTCCCTGCTGCGTTCATCATTTAGCTCAACTGTGACTGAAAACCTCTAAAAAAAAATACACATTTCTTCACCATTCCTTCCTACCTAACAGACATGCCTCTGGCCGTGTTCAGTTGGTGTTTTGCATCGCAGGATGTTAAGAATGTAATTTATTCCTCCAAGCAGCCAGGTAGCCCTTGCCCTTTCGCATGACCGGCTGCTACATTTGGACACCTCCATGGTGATCTCTGGCAGTCTCTGTGGGTGGCGTAGACTAGGCACCAAGCCCAGAGCTCACACACTTAACTCCTCATTTCCATGTCAAAGCCGCTGTGTTGCGGTTCACAATGTGGCCAATTTGCGCTGATAAAGTTATAGTCGGCTCACATTTTGTTGTTCCCAGAAGATAACATTAATGCATTTATCTAAAGGATTGACTCATACCAGCTCAGTTGCCATGGTGTGAGGACTTCACACAATTGCCCGGGGCCCGGACCGAGGGGAGAGACACCAAGAGATGAATCAAGGGTAGTGTCTCACTTGAGCGTCAGGCCCTCTCTGGAATTTGTCTCATTCTAAGTAGAAGTGCCCACATTCCTAAACAGCACCTTCTGGGGATGTCACTGAAAAGAGACAGTGTGAATGTGCTCCAGATTTGGCTCGAGCATGGGCCAGAATGGGGCATCTGTTTCTTGCATTTGTGTTTGTCTGAATCCAGGAGTTAATTAGGAGTCCAGAGCGCAAGATTTTCAGCTTCTTTCACTTCCTTTTCTCTCACGTAAATTTTTTTTTTTTTTTGCCGTTTGCCTCTGAAAAGTTCAGCTTTTTGCTCTGAATTTGAAGGGGTAAAAATCATCCACTTAGGACCTCTAAAGTCTATTTCTTGCCCCTGGACATTTGAGCAGCATTAATGCTTGTCATTATAATCCATAGAATCACTTTAGAAGAGTTTGTTGTCATATGCTGTCATATCTTGAGCTGCAGGTATGTAAACCCAGTGATGTGCACAAATCAGGATTTGTTCAGAACTCTTTTGGCTACAGGACAATAAAGTTTAACTACAGCCAGTTCCTTTTATGTTCCTGTTCCGGGTCGCAGTTCAATTTGATATATTCAAGTAAAGCTTAACTCAACAATGACAGACTGGACAGTGGAATCTGAAATGAACTTCATTCTCGGGCTCATCAAAATCACAATGTTCACACCTTTTTTCAACTTTATGTCTGTGATTCCATAAAAGGGACCAGGAGAGAGTATCTTGTCTTTAATCTGCACTCTGATGCTCCCTCTGAAAATATCCAGGGAAGATGGAACCTGTGAAAGTATGTAGGACGATTTTCCAGCACCAGCGTTCATTCAGTTCCACATTATTCTTGTCTCACTTATTACAGGTGTAGCTGCTGTATAGTGTGAGCATTATTATGGCTTTTAGAGGATGGAATTTGTGATGTCTGGAGTATGAAAGTATGTGAAGGCCTTTTATTTGTTAAGAACACACGGAGGAATTGAGCTGTCATGATCCAATTTCAAACCTTTTATATCACCTGGTCAGAAGCTTTATTTTTTCCTCTCTGTGACCCCAGGTGACCCCTCAGGCCTCAGAGGTCAGCTGGGGATTGGCCAGATTTAGGCCATTCCTCAGGGATTGAGTGGAAAAAGGCACTTTCTCCTAGTGCCGGGTCAGTCAGCTGACACTGGGTGGTCAGCAGGGTGAATAGACCGTCTGGTGTCTGGTCCCTTAATTCCTCACAATTTAGGGGGAATGCAACACACGTTTGCTGCTTCATGGAGCCTGTGGAAAGCTGTAGAAAAGCATATGACTGACCTATGCCAAATGCTAAATGAAGCAGTCACAGAGGCCACACTCACAAGTCTGTGATTTCTTAAACTGAATGGTATTTCTTTTAAACTGATAGTGAAAGGAAACACTATGGAATTGCACAGTTATTACAAACACCCTCAAAATAGTCCCAAGAATGTCCTTTTTTCCCAATTTCTCTTTTCTTTCTCTGTATATTTTTAGTCAAACCACCGAAAGATGTGTCATGCTTGTTTCTAAAATTCAAAAGCCATATATCAAAGCCGCTTTGACAGGAACCACACCCTGTTCCCAACTGTCCGGGGGTTTCCCATCAGAACATCTATTGACGAGTCTCTTCAATGAAATTATTGTGCATGAAGAGGCTTAATGATGTAAGTTTTGACACAACCAGCAGTAATCAGGGCTCAGTCACATTTTTTGTGTCCAGGGAAGGAATTAATGGTTTAGTTAAGTCAGTCAACACTAGAGGACCATTAACTGTAGAAACATATAGTTGTAGCTATATGTCATCCATACAGGTTTCTGAGGAGACATTTTGAAGCCTGACATCTCTCAAAAAACAACAACAAAACAAAACCATCCAGATTTGAGCAGCGTAACAAAGCCTGGATCGAATTCAGTGGAATAATCAAACAGTCACCGTTATGACTCTCAGGAGAGCATCTTTTTCATTCAAATTCATTTCTGAGGTTAGGGTTAGGGTTTTCTCATACATAGCCTACTGTGGACTTAAATAGGTTTTAACGTGTTGGGTGAACTGAGGATGAATCCTTCTTGATCCAAAAAGTCAAACTCCTATTGGCCAAATTTCTCCGCTGGCCCTTGTTACATAAAAATATTAAGACTGTCTGCATCAGCCACCTTCCAGTAGGAGCTTCCTAAGAAATACATGACGATGCTACTGTGTCAAAAACTGTAGAATGCTCTACATGAGAAATCCTCCAGAAGGTCGACTCCGCTGTGGTTCTTGAAAAATGATGCTGTCAGTATGTATAGTGTGTGTGTGACCCTCTCCAGGCTAGAAACACACACTGGCATCTCTCCTCTCTGTCCGCCTGACATTCTGCTCAGATTGCAGAACAACAATGTTAATTTATGCTTTGGTGACTGAGGTGTATCATGCTGATTTATGAGGCTGGACCTCCAGATCCTCAGACACAGCTTCTGTCTGCATGAGGATGGTCTATTTATATATACAGTGTGACTGGGGAGCAGTGAAAGCCAGCACAGGGAATTCCATCATGCTCTGTATGGCACACATGTCTGGAGCCCTCCTCGTTTGCTCTTTCACCCCGAGACACGGCCGAGGAATCACATTTCCATGTGTGGCAGCAGTGTTGTCCAGTGATGTAGCGTCTGCAATTTACAAGATACTTTTCTGGCTTTGCCTGTAACTCTTTTTAAGTTTAAGGGCAGTGTGGTAAATTGACAGATGCTCTCACCTTACCCGAAAGCTCTCGTATGTTAAATAAGTCTAGCAAAGACGACAAGCACTCACTGGACTAACTGATGGAGCTGAGCCCTGATTTTAATCACTTTTACTGCCAGTTTGAAAGTCATATCATCATAGAATAGAAATATACAGGCATAGAGAATTATAATAAAAGAAAATATAAATAAGAAAATATGTGCATTATACTACAACCTATATATAAAAAACAGAAAAATAAGAAAATATGTTTACAAAATATGTTTAATACAGTATATACAACAGTGTAAATAAGAAGTGTTATTGCACCCTGGAATTATTGCACAGAAATATTAATGTGTAAATAAATTTTGGTGTTTTTGCAAGTTTAGCTAGAGCGTTTAATGAATGTTGATATAATTAATAATGAGTGTGTGTAGCCTATGGGAAAATGTGAATATGGTTGAATAAGGGAGTATTTTTTTCTTTTATTATTGTTGTAAATTGTTGCTACTTTCCGTGATACAAAAATATAGGGAAAAAAAATTTGAAAATGTGGACAGAACAGCACATGAACATTGTGTTAAAATACATTTACAAAAAAAAATCTGAAAATCCAGATAACATGAGACACAACTATATGAACATGCCAAATCTGGGGATGTGTGTGTGAAAATTTGTTTAATATAAAATGTGATAAAATGCTCCAATTTGTGATTAAAACAATAAGACCACATAATACATATACACAAATACAAATGTACTCAAGTACATGCACACAAATTTGGCAAACAAAACGCTGAAGAGATCTTTGACTCTAATACTCAAATAGCAGGAGTAGCTTGTTTTTGCTTAATTCAGTGCTTTCCTTAATATCCACAGGAGTCCCCGCAGGTCAAGTCTCCGTGGTCGGAGTCAATGAGCCAACTGATGAGGAAACTGGACCGGCTTAATCTAGACATAGAGGAGGCTCTGAGTGCAAGCTCCTCCCCCTCTGACACACCCTGCACCACGCGCAAGAAACAGGTGAAACACTTTTATACTTTGATATGAACACAGAATTTGCTGTATGTACTCTGCGTTATAAAGCAGCATGCAGATACCTAATGGTACCTAATGGTATGGGCACTCTCACGGTAGGTACTGTACACATTCCTGTGAAGCGTATGCTGCATACTTGGTCATGCTTGTAAACTTCCCTAAATCAATTTGCTTTGCTCTGTAAAGAGAAAATTCCAATGGATTATTCAGAACCTGTGAGCAACAGGTGTTCATCAGAAATTTATGTCATCGTCAGTTTTAAAAAGTGTTCCACATTTGGTTTGGATTCAAACAAGCAGCAGTAACCCATGAACCCAGTGTGTGAAGGGAGATTCAGTATGTCGATCTCCTGCCAGTTGAGATATGGGGATATAGTCCGTCTGTGACACTATGGGCTTTGTCAGGCCGTGTCCTTCTGACTTGACTCTGTTTTATGGTGAGGGTCTGCAGCTCTTAGATGCGATACTGCAGTGTACAGTGCTTTAGCCGGGTCAGAATGGTGTGACGGGAACAGACAGCTATTGTGCTTTTGAGGTTGCGACTGGGACCATGCAACCCTGTTCCTAAAA
The DNA here is from genome assembly GCA_037974645.1 of Hollardia meadi. Taxonomy (NCBI): domain Eukaryota; kingdom Metazoa; phylum Chordata; class Actinopteri; order Tetraodontiformes; family Triacanthodidae; genus Hollardia; species Hollardia meadi. Next base: position 7,434,417 of record JBBPCS010000023.1, read on the forward strand.
AGGGCTCTTCTCATGGTGGCATGTTTCATGAAATATCCCACTAGAGTTAGCATTCGGGAACAAAAGTGCTCTTTCGGGGTCCATATGTATGTACCGCACAGAGGAGCTATTGTATCAGAGGGAGTTTGTATGATTTGGTCCATTAGGAATGGTTGAGAGAGGCTCACATGCCTCCCAGGCATCTGCATAACCATCCCAGGCATTCACTATTACTTGCTTTAACTAATGACAGGCGACTGGGCAAGACAAGACATCTTTACTGGGATATTTGACAAGGTCATAATCTCTGTCCTCTCAAAAGAAGATCCACACATACAGGCTCCTTTGTGTACCTCTGTCAAGCTGAATTGAGAGTGGAGGTTTCACTTCCCCAGCAGTTGACCTCAGCCTCTTGTTTTCTTTTACCCCTGGCCACCGTTGAGGCCATTCTGTCCAAGCCTGTTCGGCCAGAGACAGACCCACAGTCTTGATTGCTGTTGTGATGTTGTTGCAGTGCGGCGCAGTTTCAAAGTCCACATTAAACCGAACCTCGTGCGACCACGTTCTCCAGAGACCGGACAGAGGGGAATGTCCGAGCCAGGACGGGTCTTCTGCCCCTCACAGCATCTCAATGGGTACAAGAGCAACGACCAAGAGGACGGTAAGCATCTCTGAGAATAACGGTGAGAGAGAGAGAGTCGGTGAGAAATTACACAGGTAGTATGTAGTACAGCACATGCAAAATTACTGTGTTGTTGTCCAGTTTTCATCTTTAAGACTGTGAACTGATAAATTCCTTCAAGTCGAGCTGAATGCTCAAGTTTTCTTTTTTTTAGCTCAAATCTTGCTTGCACTGTATTTATCCATGCTAATTTAAAGCTTTTGTCTGTCTGTTAGTTAGTTAGTTATCTAAAATAAATCAAATAAAATTCAGTTGGACCTTTTAGTCCTGACCTTTGCCATAAGTCTTGTTTTAGCTGTACAGGATTATATACCTGAAAAGATGCTCTAGGATATATGTTCTCTGTGTTTTGATTGATCAGGCAAGGCCGATTATCAGATCCGATATTCAACATTTTTCCCATTATCGGAATCAGTGTTTTGGTTTTTTTGTCTGATTGCAGATAAAATAAATTAATTTAAAAAGGTGCCACTTTGGCTATGATGGCTTTCTCTGTCTGTAGACACCTGTGGGTCCTCACCATTACTACACTGTGATGCAGAGCAGGCGGGATCTGTACACCGTTTTAAAGACGCCTCAGCTGGCACATGCGCCAGATAAGCCGTTCAATTCTAGCAGCGAAAGTGGCACGTATGCCAAACTCCACCACATGGCTGATACAAATACAAACAAGTCAAGGGAGATTGATTAGACCAAAGAACTGATCTGATTCTGCAAAGTATCTCGTAACTAAAGTCATCAAATGAATGTAGTGGAGTAAAAAGTACAATATCTGCCTCCAAAATGTAATGGAGTGGAAGTATAAAACAGCAGAAAACAAAAAGACTCAAGCAAAGAAAAACTCAATCTCAAAATTGTGCTTCAGTTCTTGAGTAAATTATTTCATCTCTTGTTATTCTAAGTTTTGACACCAAGATTCTCATTTTTACTGCAAATACACATTGGTTCCAAATATTCTGCATATTGTCCTTAATAATCGGATAATCGGGGGAAAAAAAAAAAGGGATCGTTCGATCAGTCGTTTATACACCTGTTTTGTTTATAGGTTGTTTGGAGTTTAATAAATTGTAAACTGAGTGTAAAAACATAATAATTGCATGGGAAGAAGAATGACTTATCCTTAAATTATTTCTTCATGAATACAATCATACTCTGTGAAACCTACATTTACACAATCACATATTTCACCCCTACATCATGATTACTGTGTTGACAGAAGAAAAAGAAAAAAAATCACAAAAAATATTGCAGAAGTGGAATTCTTTAAGATAAATCTATCACCAGTCAACCAAAATTCTGACATTCCCCTCTGTGCCGCTGCTCTTTCCTCTACATCTGTAAATATTTGAGGTTTGCGTTGGGAATAAGGTCAGCTCGGCATTCTCAAACAAGCAGGACTCACTTCTGCTGGACAAAGTATATAAATGTCACTATTCAGTGGCCTTAAAGGAAACAGACAACTGAGAGATTTGCAGAATGCGGGGCGGGTTTAAATTCAAAGCCCTTCAGCTTGTGCTTTGTGCTGTCCTGATGGCTCTTCTGCAACGTGATGGCAAACAACCCTCCGGTTAGAGCAAACTGTACTCAGATTCTCTTACACTTTGCAGTTTAATTTAGTATTATCAGATATCATCTGCCCCCCTGTTTGTGATATCAGGGTTATCAGTATATTTATAGAACACATGGAACGCGAGGGGTGAGACAGAGTGGTCCGTAAAGAAAGATTATTTTGTCTGCATGCACTGGGTACTTCAAATGAAATGAAGGTTAGTTCTCACAGGTGTTGCCACCTGTCTTTTTGTGGAACCCATAACTACCTCTTGAAGGTGACAGCAGCTTGGCTTAAAACACGGCTTCAGGACAGCTGGGAATGTTGGCATATGTTAAAGACAAGAGTATTTTGTCTGCAGTGTAACCTTGAGTATAATGAGATCACACGTTATTCAGTGGTGACATTTTTGAAGGTGTTTGATGATTATATGAATTATACATTTTTCTCAATAATTGATTCACATTCTAAAGTAATAAATTTCACATTTACTACACTGTTTCGCTGATTTTCTTGTAAGCACTGATATAAGGTTTTGTACAACTGCAGATAGTAGTAGGGCAAAGTGATATATGAGAACTGAACATTTTCTGCCTGGAATAGTTTGACATTTTGGGAAATACGCTTATTCGCTTTCTGTTATAGTTAGAGTATATTAGAAGAATCCAGCCGGTCAAGGCAGATGGCCGCCCACCTAGAGTCGGGGTCTGCTCCGAGGTGTCTGCCTTCTAAAAGGCAGTTGTTCCTCGCCACTGTCGCCAAGTGCTTGCTCATGGGGTCTCTGTAATTTAATAATAATCAATAATTAAATGTATTAATTATAAAGAGTATGGTCTAGACCTACTCTACATGTTAAGTGTCATGAGATAAATTTTTGTTGTGAATCGGCACTATATAAGTAAAATTTGACTTGAGTTGATAGTACTCTAAAGGCTGTACAGTCAATAGGAAATGGGAATATGATGTCACCAACGGCAAATTGGCCATTTTTGGAGGATACTAGCCGTCGCTTGTGCACTGTTACCACATCCATATAGCTAAGTAGTCTCAACCTGATCGACTCGGTGTAACTCAGTTCAAATTAAGTTTCAACACGGTTCAATAAACACTGTTGCTGTAACAGCCAATCGCACGACCAACAAACAAACAAAAATTAGTTATGCATGAGGTGCTGTAAGTGCATTTAAGGACAGACAGAGTAAATCTGTGACTACAACTTTAAGGTTTTCTCACTTTTAGATAGACAGTAGATGTATTATGTAGGTACGTAGTTAAAATGAAACATGATGTGATGATGAACGATTGACAGATGAGCGGTGCCAGTGACAGATAATGACAGCTAGTAGTACGCGCCAAACCAGTACCCGCAATTCCCTTTCCCTATGAGGCTACAGCCAGCTACAGGCTACAGTCAGTTAGCTTAGCTTAGCATAAAGACTGGAAACGGGAGGAAACAGCTAGCTTGGCTCTGACCAAAACAAAATCCCCCTACGAGCAATGTTGTCAAGATATTCCTTTAAGTTTGTCCGCTGAGTTAAGTGTGACCTTGCAAAGTTTCCCAAAACAGATGACATGACATCCCAGCAGCATTGCACGTGCAGAGAGGTTTTTCCTCCTCTGTCCCCTCTGAGACTTACATAAGAGATCTGGTGTCAATATGAAACTTCTGACAGCAGGGAGATAAAATGTGATACAGATTGAATCACAGTCTCTGAGTCTAAGAATAAACAGACCCACAGTGTGAGCCGGTGTACATGAAGAGGTGGTTACGACTTTACTGAGAGATGTTTTATGGAAGTATCTGGTAAAAGTTTTTGGCACCTGCCCGACAACCTTTGACTCCCCCCTACATCTGTATGATCTCTAAAAACTGGAATGCGCCTCATATCTCCCTCAATCTGCTGCACATCATGCAGGCTGAGCTAATCTCAGCTGGAATGTGTTGGGTGTTAACGGAAGATTTTGCCTTGTTGGAGCAATAGTTTTTTTTTTAATCCTTCATATCATTATTTACACAATGACTATAAGAAGTAGTATGCACCTTTTGTCAAGAGACTTTATAAGAGCCATTGACCTAAAATGCACTTCTGAACCGATATCAGTCCCAAACCGCACGAGGCCAGTGAAACAACTGATGATACAAAGGTTTGTTTACATCAGCAATGATTCTAAACTCAAGCTCATATTTGTAATTATCTTTTTTTTTAAACAGAAATTTAAATTCTTTATTGATGCAATTTATATTGTCAAAAAATCTACAGATGATTGTTGTATAGTGGGAAGCCTTTAGATTCGTAGTCCTGATTCTTGTCAATATTAAAGTTCAGTTTAAAGCAGCAGTCTGTCTAATGTTTATGTCTAACCTTGCTGTCACTTTGCAATTTTGTCTGCTACCGTGCAGGAAAGCGAAGGCTGACTGGTGATCCAGTGCTGGTACCATTTCTATCTGCCTCCACTATGGACTAAATGAATGAATGAAAGTCATGCTTTTGTTCTTGGTAGTTGCTACTTTGAGGAAAACAGAAAGCAATCTGATTGTCTTTACAACATCAGCTTCAACAATAATAACACTTGGAAAAGCTGAGGAAAAATTCAATAAAATGTTAATTGCAAAAAAAACAAAAACACATTTGTCTCTTTTATCAAGTCAATTTGTCTTGTCTTATGTTATTTAAATGGTCTTTTTACACACTGTATTTAGCGTGGAAATTATTCGTTAATCAAATTGTCAACAATTTTGATGGTTAAACATAAATGCCTCTCATTCATCTTACAGCCTCCCAAATGTGATGATTTGCTGCTTTCCTTTGTTTTCCATAATTGTTAATTCAACATATTTTAGTTTTTGACTGATGATCAGACAAACGAGCAAAGTGAAACACAATCTTGGACCCTGAAAGATGTATAATGGGCATTTTCCCACATGCTATAGATTGAACAAAGTCAATCATTGATAATAAAAATAATTGCTAGTCGCAGTCCTAATTGAATTTTATGTTTGTGGGAGTTCTTGACCTTGCTGTGCAGCACAAAGTCTGGCTGAGGCCAGCTGTATACTGTGCTCTCTCATTGGTGGATGGAGACGTATTTGAGTTGAGGATTCCTACTTTTAATTGGTGTTGACAGAGATGGGCAGAACAGAAGGCACGCAGCTCTCTCATTTGGACTGACTGGTCCTGTAACTGCCCTGTTGACTCTCAGGCAGGGTGTCATTTGTGCTGGGACAGCAGCTATCATTCACCCACACAGACCTGTCACTCCATATAAATGTCCTTGTTGGTGTAAGCAAAGGGAACAACAGCCCTGAGAGTGACACTGTGCTGCTTCTGTGCGGAGGATGTCACTTTTCCTGACCTGCAACCTTTGACTTGTGTTCACCATATGACTGCGACTTGGACTGAACCAGGGCGATGTGTGTTTAAAGTGGGTCAGAGTTTGAGATATGCCAGGATGAAATACTTTCTCTTCGCTGCAGAAAGAGAGAGAGAGAATGATGCCTTTAAGTCTTTGAAGCCTTGTCAAATTGGCACATCTCCGCTGGGGCCAACCATCTGGATTTTGGTGCGCTAATTTTCACGAGTTTAAATCTGAAATTGGGTCTAAAGCTGGTCCTCGGAGACTAACTTATCAGGTCCATTGCATTTTACAGAAGACAGTCCTATCTCCCTCTCTTCAAAGACATGTAGTTTATCATTTTGAAAGCACGGAAATAATGCCCTGCTATGTTTCTGTACATTAAACCTAGCCTTTGAACTCTTTAGATATGTGATGGAATTCTGCCAGACTGTGCCAAATCTCACAGTCAATAATGAGGGATACATCAGTGGCTTCACCTTATAGGTTTTCAGAGGCCCTGCTCCTCTCTTCCATGTGTAAACAGAAGTAAAAATGCATACATAAGTGTATGAGTCATACTTTCATGATCTGTTTTCCTATTTTCTTGTTTCTCTGTTGATTAAGACAGTTGAGATTTTTGTGCCCATAGATAACCGACTGGTTGAGCTTGACAACCTGGAGCCACATGGACAGTCCTGGTGGTTCAACGCAGAAACATGCCAGGAATTTCTTGGCTGTTTGCTTTAAATCTTCTTCAATTGAATAAATCAAAAATGGACAGCCAGGTGCCTGCGGTACTCGGACCTCATTTGCAGTGTGGCCTAAAACTGTCCTCTTTAATCCAGCCAGTCAGATCTTTTTTGTTGTCACAGCAAAGTGTCAACCATACAGGTCACTCATCCAGCCAAGTGCTTCTTTACACTGCGAATGCTTCTGCTGTCATGACAACGCCCGGGGGGGCCATAGCCCTCATGAAACATGCAGTACACAGCTAATTTACTTCGTTGTCTCCAACTTAACAATAAAACCTTTACAGATATGTTGATAGAAGTTTGAATCAGCAAGCAGGCATATTGCAAGCAGGCAGGCAGGCTGGGAGTTTTCGCAGCATTTTGTCTTTGCCAGGGTAGAAATGTGGAAACAGGGCAAGCACATAAGAGCATAAATCAGACGAGTGGGGCACAGACTCTGAATCTCTAAACTCTGTATTGACTTTGTCATTATGGCAGTGATTGCACTATAGAAGAATGCAGTAAAAACGTCCTCTATTGCCGAATTCAGGGAAATGGGTGTGTGTCTTTCGTGGTTTTCTCAGCCAAATAAAAAAAATCTTGATTTTATTGTCCTTGCTCCCATCTCCCTTCAGTTGTTTCTACCCACCACCTAGTGACAACTAGCCTCCTCTCAAAGTTAAATCAAGATACATAGCAGTTACTGATCTTTTGTTATTTCTTTTGTCTTGCAGATGTTCAATAAGATGACCAACGCAGCAGGGGCAGGTAAGAAATTATCTATATTTTTCTTGGGGTTTGACCTCTGGCTCTACTTTGTCTTTGTGTATATTTTACCTTCCGCAAACATGTATTTCAGGTAGAGTGAAATGTGTGTGCGTGTGTTTCTGTCCGTCTTGAGCCTGGACTGAGAACCTGTTTTTTCTCTTCCACGCTGCTCAGTGCATGCTGGGGTAGCACTCTGTGACCCTAAAAAGGCCAAGCTAGTAGTGAAAACTAAAAAAAGTCAATGTGATAACAGCAGTGACTTAATGGGATGTTATGGAGCTCAGTAAATACTAATTTGCATTAAAACAAATGTTAGACCTCTGCACACTTTCCCTGCATATTCATATTTTATTAAATTAAATGCAATGGTAATCACATTTACATTCACTGGACAGGAATGTCCAGTCAATGCAGTCTTTGTCACCGAATTCAGATCCTTTTCCATTTCTGTTCATTTTAACTAGATCTTCCTGTATATCACATATATTTGTTAACTGGGCAATTAAATTAGAAATGTAGTAAGAAAAGGGATCTCTGTGCTGAAATATAGGATTTAAGCACAAGTTGCCTTGGGAAATTTTCTTTTCTACAGCCTGAATAGTTTGTTTTGTGTTCTTGATAGAAGTTAATGTCTAAATTGTCTGTATCTTATACAGAATTTGTTCATTCTCTGTCTACAGTCACTACTGTACTGCAGTTGAAACAGTGCTGTGTGGCTGTCTGGCACATTTGGGTAATCTGGGGGCAAGTTGATCGTGCATTGCGTCCTGGCTTGCGTGGTGGCATCGCCAGGACTCAGACATTGTTAATAAGACGGATGGCCACAGATGTCTTCGGGCTCCCTCCCAGCCACTGTCTCGAGAATCTCCAAGCACGGTGTCTCTTATTTTAAAGGCCTTCTATACATTGGTCACTTGAAGGGATGCAGTTAAAATTAGGCAGCGTGCCAGATCATTGTGTCTGTTTTGCTGAGGGGAAATATTTGGCCTGGTCTGATGTGGCCCTTGGGGGGCAGCTGCGGGATTTGGGTAGATGCCATTTTAGGCTCAGGTTGCACTCTCACACGACCCCTGTTGTGGATGATGGTACCGCACAAGTGGACATTATGGTCTGGAAAAATTCCACGTCACTTTTATGCAGCACTTTAGTAATGTGTGGTCTCCTGGTGTGTATGAGAAACGCGCTGTGACCGATCGCTGGTCATTCCTGACTGTAACTCTTGGAAACCTGAGTGTCAGACCACCGTGGATAACATCAACAAGTTTGTCAACACGGCTTTGAGGTTCTCTTCAAATACATTTATCATTATATTTTTTTCCGCCGTATGATTTTCATAGCAAGCTGTGTATGCAGCCTTTCTCTTTTAGGTGGTTATCTTGGCTGAAATAAACCATCCCAGAGAAAGTGTCACTATTGATTTTATTTAATCACAAAGTAAATTAAACCAACATACTTTCAATTGGAATCTAACAATCAAATCAAATCAAATTTTATTTATATAGCGCCAATTCACAACAAAGTTATCTCATGACACTTAACATGTAGAG
>JBBPCS010000023.1:7443108-7454869 GCA_037974645.1 Hollardia meadi
CTATGTAATAATAGTAGTAGTGGGAGTCCAGCAGGACCACAGCAGTAGATCCAACCATGATCCATGGGAACCTGCAACAATAAAATAACTTCTAAAAATGATAATGTTGCATAAAAAGACAAAGCTGGCAGAGAGTCAGACACATTAGGTGCGATATTCCCTGTTTGTATTTTACAGCTGGGCTGAGGAGACCTCTTTCATGACACGGATACGAGGTGGCCAGATGGTTCTCAGTATCGACCATAACAACACTGTCCACCTCATTAAAATGACATTGTCCAGGAGGGGAAAGCACATTCTTTGGGTCCAGATCCAAAATAGCAAAGCAGCAGTGAGAAAATGGGTAGTATGCTGTGCCATAAATGTGCAGTGTCTTTTTATTTCATGATTTTGCATGCACTTTGCATGATTGTTAGTGCATTGTCATCAGTCGTGGTGAAGTTACATTTATCAAACAGTTGAATCCTACCAGGCAGAGCTCTGTTAATGTTGGTTATTCGTTCTCCAAGGTCGTTACAAGGAGCAGCCTCGAGGAGCCACCAGTGGGTTTTTGTAAACTCTCCATTGGCTAACATGTAACTCGTCTCTGCAGTCAGAATGAGAGAGTGAACAGAGGTTTTAGATATAGTTTAGGGGATTTGAAATTTCCTCCTTGTTTTTATTTATTTAAGAACATGTCAGGCATTTATGGAAAAATAAACACTAGACCCTTTTAGCCCTCTTGACTTGTTGTGTTTTTCCAGAGGCTAAAAACAAAACCCAGAGCTCCATCCTAAAACTTTATATGGATATGCTCAGAGAACATTCGCTCTATGGAGAGAAAAAAAAAATTACTGGTAATCCTCCCTCTCAAATGTTTATTTTCTGAAGGCATTACTCAACCTTTTTTTTAATTTTCTTTTTTTTTAAAGCATTTTTCAAGTCTTGAGAAGATGATGGGCCAAAAGTGCCTTATTCCCTCTCACATGGCGTAATTTGGATTTAAAATTTTTATTCCCTACAGTCTCTTTAATTGCAGTGTGGAAATGAATGGCTTCCTCTGGCAAGAGGAGGCAGCTATGTTCATCCTCAAAACCCTGCTGCCTTAACTGGCATTAATCATAGAATTAATGAACCCACAGCGAGCCAGATTTTTGTCAGAGATACAGTACAGAGAAGTAGAATAAAGCTGCATTTATCTGTCTGGCCTTAAACATGTATTTGCTAGTGGGAAGACATAAGATCTTGAAATGGATGTGGTTATGATTTTGTGCACAGGCAATGTATATTTTGTAAATGTTATTGTGTTTAACAGGGAAATAATGATTGCAGTGGAGAGGACAGTCAAACAGAAATATTGACAGGGTCCAAGGAGAAGCAGTTATGCAGAACTCAGTGACTTTTTACTTGTGTAAATAAATGGTCATGAGCGTTGTTATGATAAACACCACCTTTCCAAATGCCAAACAGCATTTAAACAGCGCTTTCTGGCACAGAACTGTCAGTTTGAAGCTTTCCACTCTGCCTCTGAGCTTTCAAACTGGCAGACTGTGTGTGCATTTACATAGATCCTCTCTATGTTAATCTACTTCCAGTGTGGAAATCTCCTTTTACTGATTATGTCAAAAACAAAGAGGAAACGTTGTGAATCCCTTGGAGACTTCTGTCTATATTTGTAAGGAAAGTAACATAAAGCCCTGTGTCCCTCACACGTTGGTGTGAATGACTGTGAATGTGAAAAAAAAAGCTAAGAAAAGTGTGGAAAAGAAAGTTTTGTGTGTTTTAATCTGGCCATTTTTCCCTTAATGTCAGTGTTAAATATCACCTGGTGATGGATTGCTGTTTGATTTGATTTATTGATCGTGATTTTGGGGTCTTCTAATCAAGCTGCAGACCGAGAGAAGTGTCTTTGGCATGTGCTTTAGACTGTAAAAGTGAGATGAAGTTGAAGGTGCAGGATGTAAAGAAGAGAAATGTGTAAAATCTAGTACTCCTTGGCAGCAAATGTTTCTAAAGAAATAAAAATGACATTGTGAGATACTGTGATATTGATATGTGATATTTTTGGTTTTGGTGTCATCAGTGCTGTGACGTACTTTTCCTTTAATTATGAAGTTAGGGCGTCCGTCAGTGCTGTATTTCTTTATAGTGTATGTTTCTCCACAGTGGGTAGACCTGATCAGGTTTTCTGCTGTTCCACAACTCAGATCATGTCTCATCTTGGGGATTTTCCATCAGGTGTTTTGATCAGGATGTAAAACATTTATTTGTTGATGTGAAACCTCGACGCAGATTCTACAGTAAAGACTAATGTGAAACTTGACACAAAGACAACTTCAAACAGGCCCTGATGATTTGGATTAATTGCACAGCAGAGTTACAATCATTTGCCAGCCTATTACTCGGGACTCATATGAGAAATATAATATATAAGCATCCAGTCTGAGAACATGTTGACTCCTCTGTGGGTGAGTATACGCTGCTATATAAATCAGCAGTCCAGCTATGGATGAAGCACCAGTGGGTATTATATAATGTCTATAGCTGCTAATGCATTACTGCGGGGTTGTCTTGTCTGTTTTTGCCTCATGCATGCTTCTCAGCTGTTGTTAGAGTTTCACCCAGGGTCACTGCCTCCTGGTGGAGGCCGACTGTGACCTCAGACAGCTGCAGTCCCTCTCTCTCTCTCTCTCTCTCTGGAGGCCTGTTAGGGACCATAATACACACATCACAAGGGTTTATGCAAACAAATGAGGACATATGAAATAGCCTGTCACCTACGTAGTTGTAATCAGACCATGTGCAACAAGAGAAGGGGCTGCTGGCAGGCAGAATATTGGAATCATGTGTAGCTTTGGATGTTTTCATTTGTAAGCAAGATTATTGTTGCTATTCACTGGTCTCATAAGTGAGTCTGACCTCAGTGCTGTTTTTATGATGAAATCTTTTTCTTGTGGTCCAAACTTAGCTAAGTGTCACATTGTTCCCACTGGGAGGCCATTGGGTTTTTAAAGAAATATATTCATAGTCATATTTTTCCTATTTGTCTAGAATTAGGCTAACCGTGATCGTTGATATGCTCTATATCAGCCTCCATTCTCCTGGGAAGACTCTTTCCACCAGATTTTGGAACCTGGCTGCGGGGATTTGCTCCCGCTCAGCCACAAATAATGTGAGGTCGGCCACTGATGTTGGGCAATGAGTCGTGGCTCCCAGTCGGTGCTCCAGTTCATCCCAACAGTGTTGAGGCCAGTCAAGTTCTTCAACACCAAGCATTTCTGTATGGACCCTGATTTATGTGCACGGGGCATTGCCATGTTGAAACGTCCCCGACCTAACAAGTGTAGTATTAACAAAAAAGTGTATGTGTCAAGAAAAATGTCCCCTGCGACTTGTGTATGATTATGACATTATTAGATAGTTAAAATTGATGCATCAATGAGTGAGCATCAATTTACCAGTAGGTTCTAGAGGTGGATCGAGTTTTACCCTTTTAATTTACAGTGTAGGTAGTTTAATCCAGTGCAAAGACATAACTAACACAGTAGCAGGTCTGTACAATTCTGGGTAGACATAGAAAAACTTAAAATTTTTACACAAACCAATCCCTTGTGTCCCTTGACAGCCTGTTCTCATCCCCAGCTCGTCAGACATTGACGTTTTGTCACGGCCCCTCGCGTCTCATCCAGGCGCACAAGGTATACCCTTTAGCGTCAGGCCAAGACGCACAAGGGTTTAATGTACCTGCAATGTAAATCCGCCCGCATCAGTATCAGATTACTTGAACAGATGACGTAGCGTGAAGTACTTTCCAAAGCGAGAAAGTGCCAAGAGGGGCGGAGGTTGGGGTTGAGTGGAGGGTCATACTCCAAACCATGTGGTTTTGGTGCCTAAACTCAACTAAACGTCACCAATGTTTTGTGCCTAAACTCAACCAAAGTAACGACGCCCAGTCACGCTAGCGTGTCGGCACGGGTTGCCCTTGAAGGCCCAAAAAACAATGTGGATTGGCTTGGATGTAATGATGGAAAAGAGATGCTCATCTTCCTTGTGGAGAGAATAAAACAAGACTCCTATATCACAGGAGTCATCACAACACAGGATTTTTTAAATATGGTAAAGAAAAAGAGATCGGCCAATGAGTCTGTCTTACCTCTGTGTCACCCTTAAAGAATATGTGTGGTGCATTATAAGGCATTGGTACTGAAAAGAAAAGGCAACGTAGACGTAACGTTGTTGGAATATGTGTTTGAATATGGCTGAGCGTTTTCACTTGCTCTGTGACTATTTAAACACAGACCTGGACATTGTGGAGTCTCTTGATTTAAAGCATATGCTGGCTTTAAATGCCGCAGGAAAATCCATTTTCATGAGATTGTACCGTTATTTTTGCTCCCCATCTATCTGTTGGCTAACAGGTGCCAGATCAGTGACATCATATGCTAAATTTATAACCGAGTCGTCATTTGTAGCTCCAGCGCAGACTATAAAGGGTGCTGCTGGCATGACGAGTGCATGAAAAATTCCACACGTGGAAAGATGGAAAATGACTTATGGTTTCCTGAGTGCAGAGGCCAGCTCGGCTGTTTGACAGAGAAAGAGGGGGGGGAGAAGCCTCGTAGTAGTATTTCTAGACTTTTCTTTGTACATACAGTAATTTGCCAAAGTTGTGAAAACATTAGAGAAACTATTTGGTTAACCTGCTCTGAAATCTTTGAACGTTTTTATTGCAATTTCAACATTTTCATTGCAATTATTGTACCTATCATGCAAAATGGCACATAATATCATTTAATAATGCCTTCAAGGCCCTTGTGCTGAATGAGATCATCATGTTCAACAATTCCCATCATGTTTGGTCATACTTTATTGCCAAGTATAAATCATCTAGTTTGATCCTGTCACAGAGCTCTTTGAATTGAAACTGCATTATCTGCCAGTTTTATGTTCTTCGGCTGGAGGAAACAGGTATATTGTTCTGATACCCAATTATATACACACTACCAATTACAAAAAAAGAAGCAGTCAATAAATCCCTGGGGACTTCCTCACATCACCCAAGGTGAGAGTGTTTGCTGTTTGTGTGTTAGTGTGTGTATGTCTTGAGGAATTCAGGCCTGGGTTTTGTAAAGTAAGTGGAAGGAGACGTGGGCAGCCGTGTCAGGATGCAGGCCAGTCGCAGGAGAGCAGGCTCTGTGTGTGTGTGCGCGCGTGCATGTGTGCGTGCGTGTGAGTATGTGTGTGTGGCAACACAAAAACTAGCAGGTTGGTCCAGCATTCAGCTGCCAACAAAGAAGAAAAGCAGAAATAAGATTTAGGAAGTAATGAGCCAGGAAGGACCACACTACTCCAGGACCCTGCTCAAGGATGTAGTGACTGAACAGTCAACAGGCTTGAGTCTTGTTATTGCCGCTTGTGTGTGTTTGTGTATGTGCGTACCTTCTCTGCGAACGTTCACCAGTCTGCTGGAATCCAACCAATAATTCTTTATTATCTAAATTAATTTACTTAAACTTACTTAAATTTTCATCTTTATTAAATCTGGTGCTTAACTCTGTTGTTCCTCAGTGATCCTGCACACACACACACACGCACACACAGTTTCCAAGACAAGAACATTTCCGCAGGGTCGGTTTAGATACAGTAACCACATTGGCTCTGTCACTGGCCTCCCATTTTTCCCACATAAACCACACAGATTCCAGATGTTGCAAGGAGGCAAAAAGTCTGTGCCTCTGCTGGGCCCATGGCCCTCAGGTTGGCCAAGCACGTGGCAGGGCTCACACCAAACACTGTGTCCTCCTGCACGGTAGCAAGGCCGCGAGTAACCATGCTACTGGAGAGTTACATAGCTGTGCCCTTCCACCTGTACCCAGACAACAAAACACACAGCCCACTGTTCAAAAAAGAGGCTCTGTCCTGGGGCAGTGTAGCACTGCGGCTTTTTTGTGGTTTCAGACCTGATTAAACAATTTGGCTCAGTAATCAAAGAGCAACAGTGAGCAGAGGCAGACCAGACTTCCTGCATCCTCTCTGCTCTCTGGCTCATCGGCTTTAAGAGTGAAGGGCCCAGCAGGACCGGTTTTTGTCTCCGTTTGAAAACAATACCTGCACTGTACTTCCAGCTTATCGCGGGCTGATGAGTTGAGCAGTCATTTCAAAGCCCACACGTGTATCGTAATAATAATAAAACTGATCATTAATTTGCTTTTGAATCCAGCTATGGAGGCATAAAAACCATTGTTTTCCCCTTTAGGTCAACAATAATTATCCTGTGTGTTGCTAATGTAACTCTGGTCTTTCAGTTCACACAGATATTGATTTGGTTTCTTTTATGCAAAACTGATTTCAAATAGGACTCTACATGTGAGACGTTTGTCATCAGAGGGGAAACCTACAAGACCAACTGCTGTCATTTTCTTCTTTGGTTTTTGTCAGGCTCTCAACTCCAGTTTCTCTCTTGGGACGACGCTCATCTCGAAATATAAACATCATCTTCCTGTTTGAATTTGCTTCACAGAGGCTAAGGTCATGCTACAGTATATTATAAGACGCAATTCATGAAGAATTATCCTGTCCGCTGTATTTCAAGGCGATTTCTGCAAAGCTGCGTCGGATCAAAACTCCTCTAATGCTCTAATGTGCATTTCACATTGTCAGAAAGGGAATTAAAAAAAAAAAAAAAAAGAAACATAAAACCGGCTTGAAAATGACTTAAAATCAATAAAACATGATTTTACATCTGCCACCTCTGAGAGAGAGAAAGAGTGAGGTGGAGGGAGTGAGAGTGAGAGTGATTGAGAGAGAAATGTACCTCTGTGATTAGATCCTCATTGCTCTAATAGGAACCAGGTGCTGGACAGTGGTGTAAATGTTTTCCCATGCATTTTTCTGGGCAAATGCGGCCTTAACAGATTCAGACCTGACAGCATTACATGCTTTGTCATTCAATGAAACAATAGCCACGTACGCTTGTCATGCCAGTTTTACATTCTTCAAGCCTCTCTATGCAAACTTTGACCCCTGCGAGCTCTCACTTCTGCATAAGTTTCATGAAATTTAAACAAACTTTGGATTTTTTTTTCTATTTTTTACCTCACTTAGTGTTGTGGTTTAATACAAGGAGTTATGTAACAAAGTGCTGTGGCGGGAGGATTCGGATAAACATAATGGGTGAGTGATGTGAAAATCTGCAGTTTTTTATGTTTCATATTGTATTTTGAAAACGGATATGGACATAATTGATCATCTGTTTGGGAATTAATGATTGTGTAAAGAAGAACCTCCCCCAAAGGAAGAAACTATGACGTCACAACAGACGGTCCTCTAAGAAAACAGAATTAGCGGCCACTTTAATAGATTAGGACCAAAGTCGGCTCCTCCTTCCCCAAGCCATAATCTAAACCCAGATATACACCACATGTGTGGCTCCTCTGGAAAAATGAACTCGTCTTGGGAATATATGGTCAGGAAATTTATAGCACATGCCTGGAACGAGCCCTCAGGGGCCGGGGTGGAAGTGGAGGTGGAGGGGAGATCGACCCACTCCCTGGGCCTTGTTTCCATTAGGCTGGGAAGAGCAGTCTCCCAGACTATTCAAGGGGGCCTGGTGTAAGACCTCCTGGCCAACAACATGACCCCATCACGTAGGAGAAATCAGTTTTCTCACATCTGGGATTTTCCCACTGTAGCTATGGGGCAGGCATTCCAAATCAGTCACCAGACACGGACACAGCACGCACACACACACAAAAACCCATGCACGGAATCTAGATCGGTTGTCTACAATTTAAAATGTGAGTGTTTATCTGTATGTGTTTATGAAAGAAGGGGGGAAGGAGAGAGAGAGAGTGGACAAAACAGAAAACGTGCCGGTTTTTCAGGGAAAACGGGAAAGCGAGCGCTTTCTAAAAGCTGCCTGGCCAAAACAAACAAGAGGGTGAGTCAGCGAAGAGAAAACATTCTCAAGCTGATTGATGTTTCCTCTCCTTGCATCTGCTATTACTTCCACTGCCAAGGCCCACTCCAGAGGCCAAGTCATCGTCTAGCCGCAATAATACTCGCTGCGATAATGCTCTACTGTGAAAGTTTTGTTTTCAGAATGAGAGAGGGGCGTGTTTACTTCTCCAGTGACACATGTTGAGAGAGGTCAGAACCTCGTTGCTGCACTTCCTCCATCACGTCTTCTGTCAGGGGCTGACAGGGACGGTATTGTCGGTCACACGGCCTGGAGATTTTGACAACTAGCACACTCATTCATCATCCCGTTTTTAACCCAGGTCAAAATATATCAACCAGAGGATTAGTAAGATGATAGACGGATGATGTTAAGGGTTCTTTATGAAAAAAAACAAACTGTGCTATTTTTGTATAAACCACGGGTGATATCTTGAATTAAGGAAGAATTTATGACCTCTTTTGTGTTAAATTGCCAGAATTTGTGTGTTAACTTCCAGCCTTTTTCCCTCTAAGCTTCCTGGTTCATATGACCAGCGTAAAACAAGGTTCTTGACTCAACCTAACCCTGACCCGTCCCGAAAAGTCACAGGCTCAAATGAAACAGGTTCTCTAGACAAGTGGGTGTATTTTTTGTCCTCCAAGCTGCATTTTAGCCTGGGGTCTGACCAAGTGGGGCTGAAAATAGCAACATGCTGATCCCTCTGACCCATACTGAACAAAAAAAGCCCCTATGTTTTCCCCACATATTTTTCATTCCTCTGACTCGCTAAAACTTAAAAATAATTGGGACAAACTCCATTAGATCCACGCACAGATGAAAAGCTGAATTATATAACTTCTTCACCGTGAATGAGCAGAACGTTTAGGCGTTTTGCTTAATAGAAAAAATATAAATGTATCTGATATCCCTGTCTGTGTGGAGTCTTTAACGTGAGATACGTAGAATGTTTCCATGTCAGATCCAGTGAGATCAGAGCGGGTTTTAAATATATTCCCCCTCTACACATCATTTCAGTTTTCAGCAGAACAAATGGAAAACTGATCCCTTCATTAATATTCTCCCCCTCTTGGCCGGGAAGTCCTTGTAATAATCTGTAAATCACCCATCCTGTTCAGTGGCAAATGGGCTCTATTTCCTTATTGGAAGTAATGTTAGGTCAGCCTCATATGGAGAGGGCAAACTGAGGTCAGCAGAGATTTGTTCATTTAAGAAACTGCCAATCTTCAGCCAGTCACTCTTTGTTAAGACTGTGTGTTTATAATGGCATTAAGTCTGTTATAATGGTAACCCCAGCTGGCCAAGACATTAATGCAGCTGATATGATATCACCCCGGTGCCTGAATGGGCACAGCATCCAGCCATTATCTATCACCGCTTGTCCTACGCAGGGTCGTCGCTGCACCACCACCTGAATGGTGTAACAGAAAAACCTATGTTCATTCTTCAGACGTGAGCCAAGGTTTTTCTTTTCTCCTCGGTATCTGTGGCGCAAGATATTGTGACAACAAAAGTAAATGGTGCTGAAACTGAACCCATGTTTCTGTTGACTGGCCGACCTACTCTAACCGACCTGGGGAGAACTGGCTGAACTCTCATGAGGTTTAGGATAACAGATGGCATTTTTATCATGGGAATATGTAGGTGAAATCCTAATAATATCTAATAAATAGGTCATGTTGTGGACACATCCCCAAACATAAGTAACAGATGTATTATATAAAGTGATTGTGATTGTTTATGATCACCACAGACGCTGGACTCCCTGAATATTACTGTGGCAGTGATTTTTAAAGCTTAATTTTGTTTGTTTTGGGGATTATAATGAATGAGAGACTAGACTGGAGAAAGTGATTGCTCAGTTTTGAAATGTGTCATTTGAGAGCCGGGTGTGTGTTTGTAGTGGTGGTGGTGGGGGTGTTGAGTGGTTTGCAGCTTGTGATGCCTTCAGGTGCTCTACGTAGAGCTCTATTTCCTACTTTAAGGACTTGAGATGGAACTGTGGGAAGCGCTGTGAGTGTAAAAATGTGACAAAATGGACTTGGATTGGAAACTCTGTCCGGTGATTGTGTTATTCTTTAAGGTCCCTCGGAGATTGAAGGGGAAATGGACACATAGCATCCAGATGTTGTTGTATCCTACCTTACAACAATGTTACACATTTTTGTTGTAATCTAAATTAACTGTGGTTTTTCAGATATTTGCATCGGTCTACGGGAATGTGTGTTACTGAAGACGGGATGGAGAGTTGTTGTAGTTGTTTAGAAGTGTTTTAAAGTCAATAAACATAGCAAAAAAGTAACATTCAGTACAGGAGAGTTTTCTTAACAGTCTGTTGCAATGATTCCGTGTGATAAACCATGTGGATCCAAACGCCTGCAAGGAATGTTCTCATGTTCTCTGGGATGAACCATCATGCAGGAACAATTATTAGTTACAAAACCTACATTTAATATAGACTGAGATGTTTGCTGAGCCATTGAGCGTGCAACATTTAATATTAAACAGAGGCTGGCAAGCCTACATACATATCACCCATACATAATATTTACATATCATGCAAATAGCGATTACAAACTGGTTCAATTCCACCATCACCATCAGTTGTTACCTCCTTTCCAGCTTCCCACTTAGCATTTTGCTGGGTGGATCGCACGCGCTCGGCGGGCAATGTTCATATTCCCTGCAGCCCGTGAAGGTATCACATCTTTGCAGGGCTCGCTGCGCGTGAATCCCTTCACAAACACACACACGCACACACACAAAGACGCGCGTATACACACATCTGGTGTGAGGTGTGAAAGTCTGTTCTGGTGCTTTACTTTATCACTTTACTTTTACTGAAGTCGTTGATTTCAGTTTCTGACCGAGAGGAATATTTTTTTTTAAATTTTTCCCTCAAAATGTTGACAACTGTGTTTGCAGACCAGGCACCAAAGTCACCTTTGCTGGGAGAAAGTTAATACCCGGGAAAAGGAAAAGTGATTCACTGTCGGAGACTTTAACATAACGGGGTTATTTGTGTGGGACGAAGAGGATTTTTTTTATTATGAGTGAGTGGAGGGTTTGCGATGACATCTAGGAGAAGCTCCGCGAAACTGAAGCTCCGGCGGTCTTTGAGCGAGCAGCTGCGGAGCTCCACATCCAAAGCCTGGGATTTACTCTGGAGGAATGTCAGGGAGCGGAGACTGGCAGGTCAGTAGCCCGCTGCAGGCAGACCCGAGCCGGCTGGAAGACAGCGCTTGTGGCGTGCACTTAGTGTCATCAAAGTGGTGCAACAGGGCTGATTTTAGACGGGAACATGCATTTTTGGAAACGATTATATTAATAATTTGATGATTTGTCATGATTTGTCAAGATTTTTTAGCTTAAAGGTAAACTAGTAAGGCAGCATGCAAAAACGCGCTATCCTAAAATTGATATATATTAAATATGCTTGTGGTTCTAATTCATTTTATGTGACACTTTCTGATCAGGATTATTGAGACATCTACAATCCAACACCGTCTGCACATGAGGCTATACAATTAGCTTATAAACTTTTGCACACGTGTAGAAACCCGTGGCCATTACTAGCATATAGTATTGTAATTGTACTTTTCTAATACTGTCTTTAGCAACAACCAAGGGCCTGGTATTGCCGCAGGGTGGCGCTGGTGGGTAATGTTTGCACTGTGAATTAAAAGAGTGAGGGTGGACAATATTTGGTCATTTTTCTATTTGAATTGTGGTGTAAATGTATGAAATATACCTATCTATCTATCTATCTATCTATCTATCTATCTATCTATCTATCTATCTATCTATCTATCTATCTATCTATCT
>JBBPCS010000023.1:7454969-7490099 GCA_037974645.1 Hollardia meadi
ATCTATCTATCTATCTATCTATCTATCTATCTATCTATCTATCTATCTATCTATCTATCTATCTATCTATCTATTATGGAAGGATTACAAGTTTATCTCTTGTTGCTCAGGTTACTTTAATACCTGGCTGCGGACAAACTTGTGTGGTTTCCTGGCAATGTGACTCCAGTGAAATGGTCTATTCATATTTGCTTTAACCTCTTAAAATGCACCTGTCTCTCTGGAGGACGAGACATATTGTGCAGCCAGACATTGTTCAGTCTCTCTGAACTTTATGGTGATCAAGTCTCCTCAAGCAGCAGTTTAAAGAATGGGATGGTGGATCAGATCAGATCGGATTTAACTCAGTGTAGGCAAGATATTGCTTCAAAGCATCTTAGGAGAGGAAAAATATTTCTGTAACAGTGTCGAGAAATGTTGTGTTGTGTGCAAAGACTGTGTGTGAAGAGTGGAAATCATTGGTGCAGTAACCAACATCTACCACAAGGGTGCAGTGAATTGACCACAGCAGCTCCTCATGTGGGAAAGCAACAAGAATCCCAGAGGAGCTCTGTCTTCATCAGGAAGAAGTCTTGAGTGTAGAATGTCATACAAATAGAGATCAGACCGACAGTGTTTGCTTTGTTTAACGGGATTCAAAGATGCTGTTTGGATTTCTTTTGAGCATGGAGTTTGACACATGCTCGGCTCAGCTGTGCCGCCTGCTGAGGCAGGTTACTGATGCAGCAGCTGATTGCTGCGTTGTCTGGATACTTGACACATTAATCTTGCATTCTTTTCCATGCACGGTCTGTATCTCAGTGATGTGTGCCCTGCATGCGGCAGTCTCTGTATCCCTGAGGGGCTTGAGTTGCTGATATACAGACTGAATAAGGGGACACACATAAACCTGTTATGCTTTTTTGATGCCTGCAAGGAAGTTTGCTAGTGTTATTTTATATATATATATATATATATATTTGCAGTTTTTCACGCATCTTTGAAGATTATGTTGATTATGAATATCACATCAGAGTGTATCCAAAGCTCAGGAGGAAATCAGAAGGAGGAACACTGGATTTGTATGAAATGTAGGGTTTTAGGACATTTATTTTTAGGTGTTTTAGACCCCTGACAGATCATTTCTAGCTCATCAGAGATGATCTTGCCCATCGGCAAAGAAATTCATGTGAGTCAAATCACAGGTGGTGATACTGAAATACTGATGGATGGCAACTGTGTCTGAAAGTCGACTTTTAGAGAGATGCAGAAAAATTGTTTTGCACACTAAAGCCCCGACTCCAACCCGATCAATTTAGATTATGTGCATCAGCCCATCAGCTCGGGAGTGTGGAGCCTTTTAATGGAATTTATTTTTTTAATTTAAACTGCTTAAAGCTCACTCTGGTGGGCTTCACATACTCCAGTGTGATTAATAGGTGTTAATTTCACCGGTTGACTGGAAGGTATGAGCCAAATACTGAGAGATGTGAGCTGTCATACTCTATATAGATAAATATATATATTACAAATGGAGCCTGACCAAAATATGGTTTGACCGATATTGGCCTGATATTGAACTATCATTGACATATTGGTATGTATTGGTATCAGTATATATCTTTTTTTTGTTTTTTGCAGATTATAATGCAGATACAAATACACTCACACGCATGCACATTGTGTGAATCAGTCAGAATTATTCAAATTGCAAATTGTTTGAAATATGCATCACTTGAGTTGATTGTTTGACAGCATGGAGGTTTTGTGTAAAACAGTTTGCACAACTTCATTGTTTGAAGGAGTGCCAATTTAAAATGTATCGCTTGGATAACAAGTTTCTTGAAATTGCCTGTGCTTCATTGTAACATTAATACCGTGAGAACGTCAGTTAGTGCTCTCACAGGTGTAATCTGTTGAATTAAAATCGGCTTTGTCATAGTGCTCAGCTAGAAATGTCCCTCACATAATTGGAAATGATAACAATATAATTTAACGCAAGAAGCAAATTGCCCCTCTCCCATATTGTATTTATTTCATATATCTATATTTCTAGTCATATATCACTTAAACCTGCAGGTGAGAAGCCAGAATATCATGGGGCACACCTGTGTGGTGGGGAAAACCCAGCAGCTTCATGCAGCTGCTCGAGGAGTGCTTACTTCCAAAAATGAGATTAAGTTCTGAATAATTATGCATGGAGTGATCCTCACAGTTGCAGCAGTTAAAAAGTCTGCAGTAGAGCGCCAGCCGCCTCATCCACTGGGCCATTATTGAATAATCAAATGCTTCAGGTTACCTGCGAGCAGCACGACCGGTCTTGCGGCATTAAAGTGTGATTTACTCCCAGACTTGAGCTCAGAATTCAGACATTTGGTGGCTCGTGGAGTGGAAACCTTTAGTCACACTGGTGCTATTCTTCAGCCTTAACCACAGGAAGCGTAGCCACACCAGAGCCAGAATTGCCCAGTGCAGATTACATGTGTCTGCCTCTGAATCAAACCACATCAGAGCAGTGTCTAAACCCCACTCAAATGTCTCCTTACTCATCATCTGCAGGCTCGGAGCTTTGACTCCAATCATTCAGAATTGTAAGTTTCCAATTTTTGTAATCGCACCTGGCTGAGTGCTGGAGCGGGGGATGAATGAATTGTTGGACATGCATTTCAACATCGCCTAATTTATCATCACACAATAACTTTTACTGCCTTCATAGTGACGAAGAATAACATTAACTCTGTCAGGCTGGCCGGCATCTAACAGAGCCTCGGTATGCTGTAATGTGAGTAATGCGAGTCTGGATTCCTGTTGCCATGCTGTGTAGTAGTTGAGCTCTGAAACCCAGACGGAGGCGTGTTGGAACAAGTTTGATAAGGGCTGGAATCACTGCGCCTGACATACACACAAGACTCAGGCTAAGGACACACGCCACAGCCATTTCTTCATGGCGTGCAGCACAAAGTTAAACACAGGGACATCCAAAGAGAATGCTGGAGCTCTCTTTCACGATCCCTGCTGAGGCATTTGAGCGCTGACGGAGATGAAAACACTATTAATCTCATTCATTACGATGCTGCATAGCAGTGGGTGATTGATTCTCTAATGCGATACGTGTGATGCGCTCCATCTAGACAGAGAGGGCAGAAGAAAACACACATAAATGCGTTCAGGGTGATCGCGCTGCTGCCAACATCCCGCCACTCATTTTTTAGCATCTGACACCTGAAGTGATCCTTGTACAGTATGAATGGACACAGGTGTTCGTGTCCCAGTGAAATCATCTGAATGCTGTCACATCACCGCCAAGTACCTTAAAAAAGCAACAATTATGTATTCAAATGGCTCCACCTGAGGGTGTGGAAAGGGTCATTAAACCCAGGAGAAGTTTATGAAAACGTGCAGCGGGCTCTGAAGTGTGCTGCTGAATTGTGGTCTTTGTGAGCTTAAGCTAGGGTGGATATTGCCAGCCAGGGAGACAAACAGACAGGGGCTGTGTTTGAGTTGGTTGCTTGCCCATTTTGTGCTCTGTTCCAATGTATGGCGCCATGCTTACGCCACACAGGCAAGCCTGTATTCAGAGGCCAGGTCACAAGGAGAGTGGCAGGGGCCCTGATTGGCGCCGGGTGGGTCGACATGTGTGGATGTGGACTTTAGTTAAGGTGTGAGGAGATTGTTGTTCCATGTTGTAAACGGGCTGATACAAAGTAGACTTTTAAATCAGGGGAGCACGAATTTTAGATTTTATTTAAATATTATCATCCCAAATGGTGTTAATTGCTTTTGCAGCTACTTCACATGTTGCCAGATATTTGTTTTATTCATGGGGGACTCAAAAAATATTTCAGGTTACAAAAAACAAAAACTCCTGTTTTCATTCCTTTAAAGGTCATTGTAACTGATAATTGTGTAATACCAAGAAACCGTGATATTTTCTGAGATGGTTATCGTACCGTGAAAATCTTATACTGTGGCAACCCTCAATGTAAATACATATTTTGATATGATTATATTCAAATATATCCAAAGAAATGATTAAATTAACTGTTTTATCTTCATATCGGGCAGCATGGTGGTGATGTGGTTAGCACTGTCGCCTCACAGCAAGAAGGTTCTGGGTTAGGTCAGCACAGGGCCTTTCTGTGTGGAGTTTGCATGTTCTCTCCGTGTCTGCGTGGGTGTACCCCGCCTCTTGCCCAATGTCAGCTGGGATGGGGGGGGGCCGCCCCCCCCCCCCCCCCCGCAACCCTGCGAAAGGATAAGCGGTGATGGATAATGGATATCATGATTTCTTTGTATAATCCCTCAAATCCTTTTTACTCCTTTAATTTTTTTTTAGCCTTTATACTAAAAACTGTATGCTATAAAAAATTAATATATAATGATTATTACTTACTATTAATATGTATGATATCTTTTTCCTTTGTTCTTTACAACTTTATTCAATGTTTGATTGATATGTTTTGGCAGATGTCTTAAATAATTTTAATTAGAGTACTTCTATACACTGAACATTAGTGTATTTTACTATGTGTCAGGGACAAGGGGTGCATTGTCAGAAAATAATCAAATTCCTGTCACTGAACGGCCACACAGAGCTGAACAGATGACTTGCCGGAGAGCCTGATCTTTCCTTTTGTGTCGAGTTAAGGGGATATAGGTCACTCGTATGTATTCAAGCTAAAGTTTCTCTTTCCCCTGAGGAGCTGACACTGAGGAAACCTGCTGTGAGGCCTTCCTGTGGCTGGAACCAGGGGTTGAGTGGGTGGGGGTGGGGGAGCAGAAATTAGCATTCTCCAACCAAGAAAACAACTTCTCCCCCTCACTCTCTCCCTCTCTCTCCTCTGTAGTTTTCTCTAAAATGGCACCAGCTCACTCTCGGCCAGTAAACTTGGCACCTGTGTGACCGGCAACAGCAGAAGAGTTGTTCTAGCACAGGGCGGGTCCAAAACCACTATTTTTGTAAGCCCTCCCACACCCCTCTCTCTTCCACTCCTGCTCTTCTTAGTCAGTGCATAGGCATTCCAGTGGTATTTATATTTCCCTCCAGAGCAGGGGGAAGTTGACAAGCGTTCACACAGACATTGGATTCAGCTCAGCAAGGTGGGCAGTACTCCCACTCCTTCCCTTGCCATTGGCCTTCCTGTGGTCACATGACCCGCAGAGATGTTTCGGCGCTCCTCCCCCTCGGCTTTGCTCTTCTGTCTGTCTCAGCTCACTTAAGGCTTTTTGCGCCTGTATGTGAAGTTTTCTGTTGGTGGGAGAGTGTGTGGGTGAGTGGGTGTTAGGCAGCGGTCAGGGGCTTATTTGGGGTACAGTGTTTCAGTTATGTTTCGGGAGCTCTCAGAGTCCGCAGGCAGCGAGTGTCTTGGGAGTATGACCCCAGAGACTCAGGATATCTACCTGAGAATGGACCATCACCGCAGACGCTCTGGGTACAGGCTGGGCAGGATCATTGCCAGGCAGCAACTACTCAAGAAGATCGCTGGAGGTAGGAGACATCTGTGGAGAGAAGTGACAGTTCAGACTGTTGGTCTTTTTTTTTTTTTTAGCTGTTAAGAAGAACCAGCTGTTACGCAGTCCATTTAAAACCAGGTCTTTTTTGTCATACCAGGTATTCTAGAAATAATAAGATATGACACTATGTATGAATATGGGAGTATGAACGCAGGATAACGTGGCGGCAAGTGAGCAAGGACAGTGTTGTGTTGTGTTTGTGGCATGGCAGTTCATATTTGCTTAAGATAACGTGCCTGCGTGTGTGCGTGTGTGTGTGTGTGCGTGCCCCTGCACACAAAGCCAAACTTGACCTTCAGACACTAATAAGTCAAGGGTGCAGTGGTGGCATATAGATAAGTATTGACTGACTATAACGAAATCTGATAGGTGATAAGCTGTAGGATCTGTTACATAAGAGTTCAGCCCCAAAGTGTAAACAAGAGATATCAATGCATGTCTGTCCTGACAGCTTTACAAGCCCTCAGCTCATTTGTGGACTGCTGTATGTAGCGAGGAGAGCAATAGAGGTGTTGTAGAATGACATTCATCTTTTTCCAAAGCCTGTAGCCTCTTGCCTTACCTGGTCAGTCTGAAGAGGGGGCAGGGCAGCATAACAATACAGAGGACAAAGCGCTTCCACTCCTGCAGGTCTGAGCACCCTGACACCGGATCAAAGGGTGGCTGTGTTTCCCAACAGAAGAAGTTTCAGTAAAACTTCAGCCATCAGATGGCAACGTGCACAACATAGTTCTTGTTTCAGTCACACTAAGGAGAGCATGAGTCGGATAATGCAGCCTCTTGTGTTGGCTGAATCACCACGGAGGACTGAGGCATGTTTTTGTGATTATGACGACGTGAGGGACACACAGAGCTTACTGTTGGGTCGATGTGTGAAGATGTCCTTGAGCTGCGTGTACTGTACATCCGCTTGTTCCCGGGAAGCAATCTTCACGATCCGATGTTTGCAGGCGTGTGCAGTCATGTAACACGGCCATGTGTTTTCAGATTACAGATGCCTGGTTTGACAGCAAACCAACAATTTGGGTCATCTGTGACAGAGGACTGGAAGTATTTACATGTTTGAAGTGGGTCTTTTATTTATGCTAGAAGTCATTTTAACAACTTCACGCCTGACAAGTTTATTATCAGGTGTGACATTTTAAGTACTTTTAAATATATCGTGCTTTGATTTCACTGCAGTCTGGGTGAATATTAACTGTTTGGCATTTTCTGTGTGGTTTTACCCTGCTTAGATTACTGTTTCTCCTCAATATCATAAATCTGTCATTGTTAATATTTCACTGAAGCACTCGTTCCATAAAACTCTTTCACCTCTATGAGTGTATATTTATTAAAAATCACAACATCAAATGCTGCAAATGTAGAAAACTAAAAGCTATATAGTGTATGTTGAGGACGTGTGTTGTCAAACGTGTATGTTAAAATGTTAGAAATGTACCTACGGTACATAAATGACAAAAGAAATTAAGGCTGTAAGTAACAGTAAATTTGAAATTTTCCAGTAAAGGTATCCCACATAACATCAAGCAGTTTGTTTCAGAAAGTGAATACAAACACTAATGTTTCTTACATATGGTGGATAATACAATTGTCTCCAAGGTGTCTGTTCCCAATAAAAGGTTAAAATGGGAGACACTTTTTTTGAGTTTCACGTCTGTGTTCATTGGTTGTCTTAAGTGCTGTGATTATGCCTAATTTTGGTAATTGTAGTTTTTTAATCTGCCTTAAATGCCTTCATTGCTCATTCTTGCAGTGTGGCGTCCCCCCTATTTTCAGCAGAGAGCAACGTTTTAGCCCTTTATGAATCTTGTTTGCTTTCATACCTCATGTCTCACCATCTGTGATGTTGAATGTTGCCTGAAATGCGAGTGATCCCCGGTAGCATTTTAAGGGAGTGATTGCAGAGTGTGCCGAGCCACAGGATTGGTGTTGCAGTGACTCTCGTTGCATTCCAGCTGGCCAGCCTTGTTGACATAGCAGGTTACTCAGTATTGTTTCACCCCAAATTCCAGGCAAGCCTGTGGGGGTCTTAGTCATGTTTCCGATTTGACGGCATTTTAAAGCTATGTATGTGGGTTCTCCTTCAGTCCACTATGATGAGCTACTGACAGAGAAGCAGGACGGACCAGTATAGACCAGTATATCTCATCAGCTTTGAGAGTCAATGGATGTAAATGCACAGCTGTGTGAAGTGAGATGGAAACAAACAGGCATCTGAGTGCTGCACAGTGGCGTTGTTGTGTAAAGGGAAAGGGCCTGATTTTATTGTGGAGGAATGTCTCCTTTCCTGAAAATATTTCCTCGGGGAAGGGCTACTGTGTGTCTGCAGCTTTCTGCTCCGGCTGCCTCGATTCCTCGCTGCTCGGTCCATCTGGACTCCAGATTCTCAGGATTTCTAGCTCATGCATTTACTACCAATATACCCGTGATTTACAGGTTTATTTTATACTGTCGTACACAGACCATCATTTGCAGGTCCATGAGGTATTCATGCCATCATAGATACAAAAATGTTAAAGTCTTGAATTAATTACCCAAGTTTTAAACAAACCAGCTGTTTTATAGCAAATATGTCAGTACTTTTAATTTTGGTTTGATCTTTATAGTGCGTGGTTGTTCTTATGACTCTTCCAAGTAATATATATTTATATTATTCAGATCTCATATGTATTGATGTATTGAGTTGTGTTTCACACATGAAATCTGACATATGCCCGTATACGAATAGAAATCACATTGACAATTGTTGTTCAGCCACGCGCATGTCATGGAGACTTCATCAGGGTTTCCAGTTGGAAATCCTGAGCAGCTGAATGCTGCACCGTGACTAAAAGGCTCGCTCGCTGACTGTGGCCGTTTGTTTGTTTTTTTCCCCTCATTGAGGAGCTGTTGTGTTTGGGACAAGAAACCCTGTCCAGTGTGACCCCTCCATGGCCCTTCTTCATGCCTTATTGACCTCGGTGCAGCCAGCGGGCTCCGATCTCTGCCCTGGAAAGGCCATTATTCTGCCATGTTTGAGGACGTTGTCCCTCTTTTGTCAAATGACACAGGTTATTGCGTGGCAGCTGTGTGCCTATAATGAAAGTGTGTGTCCCAGAGTTGCATAGCGTGTCTTTTATTTGGCTGTCATAGCTGAAAGGCTTGTGTCTTTTCAGGTTATCTGCTACATTTGTTCTGGCTCCTGGTACGTATGAGTGTCTACTGTACATGCCCCGTACTGTTGAGAATATGTACATGCTGTGTTACTTTTTTTTTTTTTTTTTTTTTTACTATACTCAACGATATTTTACTATCAATGTTTGTCATATCTACACTAACTGCCTTATTTAATGATAAAGTTTTAATCTCCTGCAAACTTAAAATGCATTTTACCAACAGAGAAAACCTACTCTGGGAGAAGAACAACATTTCTGAGCAGGATTATAATGTGTAGATTTGAAATGCTTAGTACCAAGAAGACAGGAACACTTCAGCTTGTTAAGAGGACAAACTCTACCCTTCTCCTCTGTCCTTTTGTGCTGTTCTGTCTTTTGAGAAGTTGTAATGGTTAAAGGGGCTCTTCAAGGTGAGGAATCTAGTTAGACTATGTCCTCTCCCACTCAAGACTCTGAATTATTCATCAGTGGTCTGCTACAACATATGGCCCGTTAGATCATCGGTGTGTGTGAAACAAATATAACTGCTCCTTCATTCAAATGGAGGTTTGATGATAGGTGAAGATGTGGCCTTACACACTGTAAACTTGGTACACACGAACCCACTTTATCTTTTATTCATGAACCTCTCTGTTGTGGATGATTGTTATGCAGATTTTGTTTGCTACCTTTCAGAGGGCAGTAAATAATGCTGTCAGGGAGCTGAAAGTAATTCTGACTGTGATTTGCTGGTCGTCTACCTCTAGAACTACAGTCATCACACTTCAACTCAATAAATCTCTGACTTTTACTGTTGAACAGGTACTACATACATATTAAAAGAATACAAAAATAATGTCACAGGAGGGTGTAAAGGCTACATTATGGCTCTGTCTCAAATCCATACTTCTTACTTATTCTAATTTTTACACCAAAAAGTGAATAAGTGACAAAACCAAGTATACTCAAACCAGACAGTAAATACTCTCAATTTTTGAGGATGCTGTGGATGGATACTCTTCTCCCACAATAAAATGCAGAAAGGAAGCTCTTCACAGCCTTTTTAAATAGATTGTGGGTGGTGGTGAGACAGCTTGGAAAAGTAATTATAAGCATAAGTTTATCTTTAAAAAGACCTTTTCTCTCTTTTGGCAGTGACAGTCCAAAGTTACAGTTTGATTGTATGGCCAGTTAGCTATGACAATATGTAACACATACTCATGAATGTATCATTTAGAACTGGATACGGTGAGAGCGCTCTGCCTTTCGTTAATTTTTGCCCAGTGGCCACCTGCGGTATGAAAGCTAAAATTTTTTTTAGTAAAACCGTCGACAGGACAACTAGAACTGCAAACAAGGTCAATTATCACTCTTTCTATTATGAATTTTGATCCATGGAGGTTTTGGATTTGTAAAACTTTCCTTAAAAATCTCTGATGTAAAGTCAGCTGGAGAAACACTACTGTGCGTATTTAGTGGGCTGCATTACCAGGAAGTAAACCAGGGAGCTAGAAAACTTTTTTGGCGTATGCGCCAGGCGAGCAATTCTCATTGGATTGAGTAGGCTCCATCTTTGCATTCGGTATCTAGTTCTTCTTTATAAATCCACGCAGACGCTCCATAGATTCAGTACGTAGTATGGATTTGTCACATGCAGATGTGCGCTTGTCTTCTCTGTGTAATTGTCATGTGTTTGAATGGTTATGTGAATGTGTTAAATCTGTGATAGACTGCCGGATCAAAGTGACTCAATCACTTAAAGCTCTTATGTAGATTTCCACTCTTTGCCTGCAGGTGGCAGGCTGTGCTCAGATCCTTCCTGTAAGTCTTTCCCCTGTTTGTGTGAATCAGTGTTGTCCCTACACAGTCGGAGTAGCTGACAGCTGCCACATGTGCAGGGCTAATCATTTACTAAGAGGAGATTTCAGAAATGCCTCCGCTGCACTGTAACAGGAACGGAAAGTCACATATTAACAGAGCCACGATGGAAAACTTCTCTTCACAGGCTTTTGCATTCCACAGATTAGAAAATGCTAATTCACAAAAAAAAAAATCCTTATTAACCCACATCCAGCAGTACAGTAAATATGTTTTGACCCAAATAATCACTTCTTTGTCACAAGAAAGCCACATCTAATATGTCTTGGATACATGAATCATGTAGAGATCATGCTCCAAATTGATTAGTATTGATAACTGCTGTTTCATGCTTTATTTAAAGGCACATTACATTTCTAGAGAATGTGGTTGTAATGCCTGTATTCAGCACTTGGATGCCCTCCTGTGGTAGAAATGTGTATTACATGCCATTAGCTGGAAAAACTGACAGAGGCGTAAAGGCAGTGTGCATCCAGACCACAGACATTCAGCCGCTGTCTCTTCACTTTATAGGCCTTTCAGCCGGGGCGTGAAAACAGTCTGTCATTGATGGCCGCACATGACAAACGCTCCCACATTTTCTATTAGTGCTTTGTGTGTGATGACGATAAAGCAAGCAAATCACTCGGCTCTTTCAGTGGGCAGCATTCTTGATAAGCTACGCCACACCTCATCATACACAGCAACACATGCTGACAGCATCATCATCTGCGACTCACACGTCTGCTGCATGTGAGCCTCCTGAGGCAGTCCTGTGGCCGCTCACTTTGATGTTCTTAATTAGTACCAGCGTCCCTCGGGATGGCTCCATGCTTTTATTGTGGAGGTCCTGAGAGGGCTTTCTCACGGTAGGGGCCCTTGTTCTGACATTGGCCCCCTCTGTACCCTCTGACTCACAGAAGCCCAAGTAGTCCCCTCTGGGATCCAGTCCAAATGAGAGGGAGGTGGACCTGACGGAGCTCTGCAGGATTCGACTTCAGAGGAGTTTCTTCTGGATGTTTTTCTTCTCCTCTTTTGCCCGTATCCTGTACTTTACAGAGCTGTGGTCACACATCATTTGTTGGTTTATGGAATCTTTGACCTCATTAGCATCTGCTACACTTAAGAGGTCTTTCATCTTGAGACATTTGACTTGTGTGGGTGCCAGGACCCACTGAACATGCGTTGATAACTTCCAGTCAGTCTTTTTCCATGTTTGAGCCAAGTTTTTATTTCAGCAGGTTGAGTTCAGCTGACTTTACTTGTGTCATACGACGCTCTCGGAAAACCAAATTACAGTGTTTATATAGGATATCAAAGGTAAGTAGGAATTACCACAACACAGTCGTATATTATGAGTGGGAAAACGGCATGACATGGCAAGGCATGCAGCCTCCTGTGCTTTACATAAAGAAAGACATGTATGGACTTCAAATCAGGACACACAAACACACCTATAGGAACTTGTGGTATATGTTGCTAGGACTGAAGACACTGTAGTAAGCAACTGTTACCTCTGAGGAGCTCAATTTAATAAAGAATATTTTGGAAAGACAAACAACAGAGATAAGAGGGGCCATTTGAAAACAAGATAGCTAACCCTTGATGTGTATTATCACTGACTAGCCTGCATGATTCATCCTGCACGGTCGTACTTATTTATCTGTGAATAACTGAACACCTTGCCCAATGATTAAAGACAGATCAACACTGGGTTAAAGAAATAGTTTCAGGGAGGTACGCCTGAATTAGATGAAAAAGGAAATCTCCAAAAGCTAAAGTTGATGTGTTTTTTTTTTTGTTATCACCAAAGAAAGCAAATCTTTCATAAAAGCTTTCAAGATGGTTGCCAAAACACTTTAACATGCGTGGGAACATGGCTGCCGTCCAGTGTCTGGAAGTGTTTAGGTTGTGCATCATGCCTCGGACGTCAGTACAGTGTGTATTTCACAGAAAGCTCTGCTGATTGATTTCTGCTCAGGTCAGAGTTGCTGAAAGTGGAGGTACTTGGAGATTTGGACATTGCTGAGATGTCTCCTCCTTCATAGAGCTTTGGGGGTCAAAGGTCCCTTTTCTAGTGAAGGACGCTTCACTCGACGTGTCTGCTGGAAGTCATGTGCCAAAGTGTCCTGTAGTGTGACCAAAGGGGAAGAAGGAGAACACCTGAAGCTGCAGTACATTCAACACTTTCCTACTTTTTTTTCTGTTAGGGGTTATATTTTTAAATATTTTCCCTATAATTCCATTCAAGTGACACAATGACATGATCTGTTTTGGTCATGGGTTTTTATATTTCTATTAAAAAAAAAAAAAGAAATCTAAAAACAAAAATCTTATCAGATGAAGGACCCTGGGGGCGAAAAAAATTCAAATGGGAGTTTGTGGTCTAATTTTTTCCCCGAGAAATCAATCAATGTAGTTGTTAGAACTTTTTCTCAAAACTGAGTGAATGTGAGAGACTACAGCGAGTTTGATGAAAACACTGCAGCGCTAAAGGTTTGAACTTTGAAGCCTGCACTTGTTCAGAGGCCTTGCAGCTCACACATCATAGGCCATTATTTGTCTTCTCGCTGTGACACGCGACCAGATCGAATTTGCA
This sequence comes from Hollardia meadi, assembly GCA_037974645.1. Lineage (NCBI taxonomy): Eukaryota > Metazoa > Chordata > Actinopteri > Tetraodontiformes > Triacanthodidae > Hollardia > Hollardia meadi. The sequence goes on from JBBPCS010000023.1 coordinate 7,468,056, forward strand.
GTTTTGCAGTTTGGGTCCAGGATAATTTGTAAATCCTTCACTGGAAAGCTATTTGCGGTATAGGCCTAGACAGTGACTCTCCGATAATCTTTCCCATTTCCCATTTCGGCTCCCCGGCTTGGTGACTTGGAACACACATAATGTCTGCTTTTGGAAACACTTAAGTGATTTTCCATATAGTTTAAAAATGTTTGCAGCATCATGCCGACCCTACATGGTTTTAACTGTATACTCCTCATTCAAGCAGTCATCTGTCATGATTTTGTGTTCTCAGGCAGGACTGTGTGAAAGAAATGAATCAGCTTTGGCTTTTATTATGAGACTTTAAAATACAGCGCACAGGAATAAGGGAATGAAAGTTCTAGGCATTTTAATGTTGGCACTTGGCATTGTATTATCATCAGTAACATGAAAGTGATGCAAAAGCTGTGACCGGTATATCCAGACTTGAGAGAGAGAGAGAGACAGACAGAGCAAAAAGAGTTTATGGGTTGTTACCCCTGAGGATGAAAGGCCCTTCTCTCTGGGTGTCCTTCAGAGGTGAAGGAGAGTGTTACCACAGCTGTGCTGCTCTTGTTTAAATTCAATACAGAACCTCAAGAGAAAAACAAGGCTCACATGACTTTTGACCCAGCAGGCTTTGGCAGTGGTCAACAACAGCAGCTCATATAGTCATGTATAGTCATGTTATTTACTTTCAGAATCAATAAGCTCTTGCTGTGTGTGTGCGTGCGAGCATGTGTGTGTGAAGTGAAATTTGGACCTTTCACCAAAACACTAAGAGCCTTAAACATGTTTAAACCATAAACCATGTTTATACGTAAAACAGTATTTACCTGCAGTCAGAGAAGAAAAGGAAGCAAATGATGATGATGATATGTGCTTTATTTAAATGTCTGATCCATAACGTATGAAGTGGCTCTTTAAATGAATCTTGGATGCCAGGTTCAGAATGCTAATGCCCCCCTTGGCACTGGCAAGTCCTCATGTCCCAGTCCTGTAGGAGGCATTGATGTCTTGCTTTGTATATCCACTTGTTACTGGAGACCTGTGGTCCACTGAAAGGAGCTCTCCACAGGTCACTGTGGACCACAGGGCAAAAGCAGGCCCAGGATTTGCTAGCTCGTTTGTATTTGAGGAAATTTTGTTTTGTTGTCTTAGCAACGCAGCCTAGAGCTGTTCATTTTAAACCTGCATCCCATGCCTCGTGTGCCCCATAGGATCAAATGAGGAGGCTGGAAGTCCGCGGGTGATTCAGCACTGGCTCTCTGTAATTACATGCGGAGCCAGGCAGCTCATGTGCCAATCACCGCAGAGGATAGAATAAAGAATAGAGTCATCTCCACAAATGCACTGTGCTGTTACTCACCTTTGCAGACAGATAACCTCTTGATTTGGCTATTGTCCTTTGTCCCAACACCTTGGCGGCTTGTAGCTAATGAGAATGCTGAAGAACGTGTTGTGGTATTAGCGAGTGGTACTTCCTGTTAAGCTGATATTGTGCCAGGATGTTGGAGTCTGAGGGGCACGTAGAGCTTTGTTAATTTAATTTAAACCTACTCTTGAAATTAGGCAGGCTCTCTTCCCAGACATTAGGTGAATTACTTTAGTATTAATCCCCTTGTGATTTTCCAGCATTCCCCCTTAGGGGACCTGAATTCTTACAATTAGAGATCTTCTGTGGCTTCTGAACAATTATATTGCTCTTCGTGTCCTTCTTTTTGCTGTCATTCATCACTATTTGTGCTTCCTGTTTTCTCCCCTACGCACAATTGCAAACTGTAAGACAGAAGGAAATTTTAAGCTATTTTGGGCATGAGACATCAGATGTTGTGGTTTCTGTGCAGACTAGAAGAGGGGGCAGTGTGTTTCCCCTGTCTGTCTGGGTCTTACTTTTACAGTAAGGCTGACTGCTCTGTGAGTGGGTGTCTGTATACAATTAGCATCATAATGGGGAAAGAGAGGCCTCTCCTCCATGCCTCCCAGCATGACGACACCTCTCCGCCAGCCAGTCTGCTAGTGGAATCTTTTTCTTTTTTTTTTCATATTGCTGGCTCACTCTGTTTTTCCCCAGGTGTTTTCGATACAGACGATCTCAGTGCTCAGTTAAAGTCTGTGTGTTTTTGACTGCCGTATTCAGCTGGCTTGTCTGGCTGATTCATTCACTTGTCTCTGCAGCAGTGGGGGGTGGGGGAGGAATGGACAGATATTTGTAAGGGTCTATACATTTCATCTTAGAGTGCTTCTGAAGCTCTGATATGTGTATTTATTGTTACATTTGTTAAGGTGGACTGCCTGCATCACTGTGTCTGTGTTTGCAGTGTTGTAACCAGTCCTGGCTCCAGTAGGTTAGAAGAGTTGTGTTTTACAAGAGGAAACGGCAGAATCAGGAAGCGACAGGCGCAGTCACATATGGAATTCTACTTGCGCTGTAGGAAATTATGATTGGATCCGATGTCCTTAATCATAATGCCATGGCACACCCCGATAATTGAAAGTGCTGGTCATTTTATCCACACAATTAAACTAATAGATTTTCCTTATACATCATAGATGTCACCTTCTATAATATAATGAAAAATTAGGCTGTTCAATGCATAAAATGGGGGAGGGGGGTGGTCTGTGGATGGAAATGGATCACTAGTCACTACTGTACATGCAGTACCTGGCCAATTAAGGAAAATTTAAGAATATAAAAATGACAAACTCATCCTGATGTATTCTCTTGGTCTCTTGTATTCTCAAACCCACTCCATCATCTTTGATTTATGTAACTCTGTCTCAATATATGCTTTTTATCAATTTTATTTTTTACTTTTTTTCTTAACTGTTTGCATTGTAAGCTTGGATAAATGATGAAACTTGCCTAGAAATATTTGAGAGTCTTATTAGATAAAACTACACATAATATAATTTGTGTTTAATTATCATTATTTTTTGCTGTCACATTTCTTTCATTCATTATGTTCAAGCAAATCTTCTCAGACACTTTTAAAATAACGTACACTTTGTTTTGACAGTGTCATGGATGAAACAGATCGCACAATTCATCTCCTTCATTGATTTGGCCTGAGACAAAGAGGTGGAGACAGAGGTGAAACAGACGAATACATCACTCTGTTGATGTTAACACAGAGTCTTGTGAGCCGAGTGCATGATTCAGTGCCGCTGCTGATTGCTGACAGTTTATGTCATGGTTTTCCCCCCAGTTCAGCTGCCTATGTTTTTCCATTTTGTCGATCGGCTGGAACAACATCTGGACTCTGCGAAACCACGCTTCCCTTTTGTTTGTTTAAGTTAAACATTTCCCACGGTCTTAACACTTCTTGGATGAAATTTTGAAAGATTGTTTAAGCTGACATCATGTAATCTGGCCAAAATGACTGAAAACAAAGAAACAGGTATCAGGAAATGGTAAAAAGTTGTTTAAAAGCAGTCTTGAAAATATAAGAAGAGTCCCAGACTTTAGAGGGAATGCTCGCTTAGACCTTTTGCCAAAAATGTGCTGAGTGGGGTATAAAAGAGTTGTCGTGGGCAGAGCTGGGTCGGGAGGGTTGGGCACAAGAAGCTGAGGGGGGGGGGGGGGGGGGGGGTGAACATTAGGGAGCCTGCCACAGAAAGGGGTGGGTTAAAGGAGAGATTTAGTGTTGGGATAGGCACATGGGGGTTGGGGGCAGATGTGAGGAGAAAGGGGAAAGACGTCGCTGTGGATCTGAGTTCAAACAGCAAGCTGTGTTCAGAGAGAGAGCAGGAATGTGGCTCGGGGAGAGAATGAAGATGCTCTGACATGTTGAGAGACACTCTTTAATTCTTGACGGATATATGAACCTCTCCTGCTATATGATGAAAATATCCCGTAAGTACACAATAATTTGTTCCCGGAAATAAACTATGATGTTGGTGTTAGTTAGAAGTCTTTTTGGAGAGTAGACATATCGAGGCCTGTGCTGCCACGATAATGATGGCTTGTGTTGAATGAATGACTCTTTTTTTTGGTTGTTCACCAAAAGTGTAGGAAAGGAAAGGAATAAGAGTCAGTCTTGAAGTGTTGCTGTCAGGCAGATGCAGCTCAGGACAAAACAAAGCATATGATAAAATCTTCCAAGAGTTTTCACCCATGTTAGTCGGCTGTCTTGTGAAAGAGCGGAATGTGAACGAGCCTTTAAAACTGTCAGTTTTGGCAGCGCTTGTGTGCGCTCAACCAAAGCGCTGTTCCAAGTGTGCCGTATCTTCACCTGCGGCACTTTGTAACATGTCATATCTCAGCAATGAATTGCATAACCGGCACTCTTGATGGTGAATGTCGCATTAAGTGAATTGTAAAGGAAGGAGTCGCCCTTGCCACAGATACTTAAGTCCTACACAGCTTTTTGACATTCTGGGCCATTGTGTCACAGGCCAAATGGGTTTCATCTCTTTGTGAAACTGTAATTTTATACCGTACACAGTTTTAAAGCTGAAGGTTGTACAGAGCAAACAAAAGTTCTCATTCATTGGCACGATGCCCGCCCAGCCTTTTTATCCACAAGAGATTTCCTTAGAGAGAGAATGAGAGGACAGAACGTCTCGGCATCATGTTACAGAATGCCAAACAGCGAGGAATTCCCAGCTCGTGTTACTTGCTCCCAGTGGTCCAACCTGCGGCTGTGGGACACAAGGGGGGGACCCTGGCTGCGTTCTCACTATGTGCTGCAGTTGAATAATACAGGCTTGAGATTATCCACCTGGGAGGGAAGCCTCGCTGAACTGAGAGCCTTTAGCTCCTGGTGATACAGGTGGGAACGGAGCAGAGAGGCTCCTGCAGCAACCTACACATGTTGACTCAACTGCTGGTTAAGAGTGTAATCAGTAGAGGGTTTTTTTTTGTCATCCAAGGACACATGGAACTGTTAATATTTATTCAGTTGTTGGTCAGTCTGAAGACCAAAGTCACTTTTCATTGATTTTCGCTGTGACACAGACGTGAAGCAGCACAGGTGAGTACTGGATCAACAGTTTTGATTAAAGGGGGTGATAGCAGTATCTACAATGTGAAGTTACAGTCACTGTAATCGCATAGTATTGTGTGATGAATGACCTCGGGTTTATGTTTCAGCTGTAGTGTGACAGGCACAGACAGGGAGTGGAACTGAGACCACAGATGTGTGATGGGAGAGCTGTTTTTTGTCTGCTGGTGCAGCTTATGTGTAACCTCTTCTTGGACATCATGTCCAAGTTTATACTCTTGTGGAAAGCCCAGTTTCAGGTGTGTGTGTGAGATTAAGGGGCAGTGGGAAATATTTTAGCTGTGTGGCTGTTGAAGAAGCACTGGAACTGGTAAGAGTATTTTCATGTTAGATTTCATGCCTTTCATTTTATGCAAAATGATTAATGTCACTTACCGCACAGGCATTGTGATTTCTAATTCTCAATAATGTAGCTAAATATAGCTCTATAGAGTAATCGACTTTGGATAGTAATTACTTGTGTATTTTTGCTGCAGAATACCCTGCTCACATGGCTTCTGATTTTCAAATTAAATTCTTCTTTTTAGAGCTGCAACTAATGCTTATTTCTACCATCATTTAATGTTTCAATTAACTGATTCATTCAACATTACATCAGAAAATAGTTATAAAATGTCCACCACAGTTTCCCAAGGTGAAATCTTTAAATTGTTTTGTCCAACAAACAGCCCAAAACCAAAAGGTATTCAGTTTATTGCGGAAACCAGTACTAATATTCACATTTTTGACTGGAGTGATCCTAAACTATTAATCAGTTATGAAAATCGGGTCTTTTGTGATTCAGCACGACTTTTGTTACAACAAAGTGAAGGTAAATTGTCTCTATATTCAAAGAGGAAACTTCTGGTTACTGGTGGGAGAACTTCAGGTGAAATAACATGTTTGCAGGGTTCGTCCTTATTCTGTTGCTTCTATTTAGTTATTTATTAAACATAACTTCTCTGTTAATGTAAAGCAGACTGTGTGCTGTGACACTGGTGTGTCAGAGAGTATGTCTCACCGAGGCGGTAAATGACACCCAACTCTATTAGCATTAATAGAAAGGTGCCAACGGTCTGTTTCCTCCCCTTGTCATCAGCAGCTCTGGAGCCCGCAGACGGCTCGCTCTGTAGTTCAGCAGGACCAGGTTGGGATTCTGACTGCTGGGGTCACTTGTTTATCAGAAAGTTGATAGTCATAGCTTGCTTGGACTCTATTTAGAGGAACAGAGAGCTCTGATCTATCATTCTTTAAATGTTATTTTATTTATGTCTTAAATTATGTTGCCTGCACCTGATATGTGTGGTGTGTGTATGGTGGTGCTCTCGTTTTGCCTATTTTACCTTCTTTTAAAGTCTTTTAATTTGTTGTTATATCATGTACCGTATGTTGTCTTTAAAGTAAAAAGACAACAATTGGTTATATAAGGTCCCGTGTTTTTTTTTCTTCATGTGAATAAGCTGAGATACCTCCACCCAGACAGACTGACCAGCAGGGTCATCATCACATCTATGTTATCTCAGAAAAAAATCAAACATGGGGGGTTTCAGTTTGAGAATCGCCCAGGGCTAAACGACCCCAAGGCTGTTGTGTTTGTGGGATACCAGGTGCAGAGGGTTTTTTGCTGCTTTAATTGATTTTTCAAAATAAAAATAACTTCATGTGGGTGAATGTCACTTTTTATTCCTGTTTTAAAACACACACTTTCTTGTGTTTCAGAAATTGAGGCGAAAGAAGCGTGTGACTGGCTGCGGGCAGCAGGATTTCCCCAGTATGCTCAGCTCTTTGAAGGTAATAAAAGCACTCACTGAACTCCCACACACATTCATCACAAAGAGGGGAAATGTTGTTTGGTCAAAAGATAGAGATTAATACAATTGCACACCAATAAAAGCGCTCTGTAATAAACCAAAAATGGCATTTTTGTTCTAGCTTTGTTTATATATTGTGAAACAAAACTCTTTAATGTGGGCTTTTTAAGAAGATAAGTGAATAATAGTACACAGTGTTATCTGCTGTGTCCCCAACGCTGTACACAAAACCACGTATTCATGGGCTGCATAGTGAGCCTCACTTACACAACTGTCCTCAGGAAGCCTCGGAGCTACAACTCCCTAGCCACTACAAAACAAGCAGAACATCAGCTGCTTTTAAGGTCTAATCTTTCCTAAGCTACAGTTACTACATGAACATGTCTTCTGTGCTTAAAGACTGAAGTCATGGGAAGAAATGGGTTTTATCGGAGCTTAAAGTTGCTCTACTCCCTCACATCTTTGTGTCGAGGCCAGACTTTTGATGTGCTTTGGTGCAATATATTTGTTTGTCCATAATTGTAACAGAGCTCAAGCTATGTGCACTGATAATGGCTGTTGGAGTGCAAAGCAGATAATACGAGTTTCAAATTGATGCTGGGCCTCATGTATTACAAATGAAATTTATTGTTATGTTTCAAAGCCTACAGAATATCTGTCTTCCCCCCTAAATAACACATTGAGCCTTGTTAAGGTCTAAGCTGTTCACTGCTGCTTCTGCTTTTCATAAAAAGTTAACAGCTCCCCATAAATGCGGTGGAATGTTAAATTCAGACGGTCTGAATTGAGTCTCAAGTTATGTAAGAGGCCCATACCCAGAGCAAGACGTAATGCCTGCACAAGCCTGAGCGCTGTTATTTGGGCAAACTGTCTCTTCTCGTTAGCACCACATATAAGACAAGTTTGATGGTCTCCCAGTCTTCATTGTGGAATTCATCTGGAAAGAATGTGATTTCCAGATCTTTCTTTACATTCATCCTATCCATCATGAACACTGTCGATAGAAGAACTACTAATTTATAAAATCTAAAGACAACACTTTATCTAATTTTTATGCTTTTTTTTCTCTCCAGATTCCCAGTTCCCCATTGACATTACTCCTGTGAAAAGAGATCATGACTTTCTGGACAAAGATCTCGTGGAACCTCTGTGCAGGTAACAAGACGTTTGATTGACACTGTAAAGATGGTGGCTCATCCATGAGTCGGCTAAGTCAGTGCCATAAATAATTTCATTGCAAAAAGGAAGTAGAAATTAATTAACTTTAAAGTAAAAACCCATGTCACATCTCATGATGTTAAAACCATAACATTATGTAATTTTCATTTTCTTATCCTGGGTATTAAGAATAAGGAAATGAAGGGAAAAAATGAAGAAAAGATTTTCCACATACTGCAGTGACATTAATTTATTAAATTAGTGAATTAAGTTAAGGTTAAGTTTAACCATTGTGTTATCAAGGTTAGGAGAATGCTTGAATTGCAACATACTCCTTTAAAAATGCTTGATTTTTAACATAACCTGGTGTTTTTCATGTATCCTGGGGTCGAAAATAGAAATGGATTATGATCAAATCATAAAAAGTGACAATGTACATTAATTGTTGTGGGTATAAAGGAACGGTGTAAACTTTATTTTTCACAATTTATTTATAGTTACAATGATAATAAAGGCTACAAGAGCGCTTGAAGTATGAACCCTGGATTTAATCAATTGCAAGAGTCCTGTATTTGCGGGCACCTTCATCCTTCATCGCTTCTATATTTTGAACTTTTCTCTGACGTAACTGCAGGAGAGAAATGATTAAGAATATAAAAGTGCACTGAGCCAATAACCGGTGGCTCCTCATCACTCCCTTGTAGGGAAAGACGGCTCATGTACTTTTTCAAGCCGAGATGAAAACAGCACTTCACTCACCATAGTAACCATGGCAACCCTCCTAAGAGAGAAGCAGGAGGAGCATGAGGGTTGCCTCACACGGCTCAATATACTGTGACTCTAAACAACCCTAAAGCAACTCATCGAAATTCCAAACAAGCCACGGGATAAATCGGAAACAATTAGGAACAGTTCCACCTCCAATGTGATTTTGCCCATGACTTCCCAGCATCTCTATGGTAACATAAGGATGGCTTTGTTGTCAGTTACATCATTACAGTTTAGCGTGCAAAAATAAAAAAACATCTACATACTGTGGGTGTCTTTGATAGAACTGAAACCGATATTTGATGTATGTAAGTGCTCTTCGTGATCCCTGGCTAAGCTGCCTCCTATTTTAGCAGCCACATTCAAAGCTCTTTAGGCCCATGGAATAAAGGGCCCCAAGCTTAGAATTCCTCTCTTCAGTTGGGTCCCACTATCTACAGTAACAACCATGAGAACTTTTTGTTTGGCCAACCCCTATCATCTACACCATTGAGGGATAGTTACAGCCTCCATCTGAGGCCATTTACTGTCTCGGAACAATACTGTCAATCTGTAAAAAAGAAAGTTAGCAATATCTGGAGCTGTTAAAGCTTGTCATTATAATACCACAAATGAGTTCCAAAGCCAACGCACAATAAGCTGGAGTACATTTTGTCACGCCATAATGTTTCCCCTGTGCTATTGTTGCTTCGTGTACAGTTTTTAGTGCTGTTACTTTATATATATATATCCCAGTTTGCACACCCACAAAACCTCTAATCACTAAGCACTTGCTCCAACGATTAAAAATATTGAAAATGCTTCATTGCTTCTTTTTTGGGATTTTTGGAAAACTGAGTTCAGGACTTTTTCATATTGCTGTTGAGCAAAATGTTATTGCAAACTGCATTTACTTTGTATGTGTAAGTTTGTCAGACACAAAATTCAAAATTCAGAACGAATGAAACAATTACCATGCCAAGTTTAAAATGGCATCAAAGATCGGTGCATCTGTAGATTTAGATCTACATATGACTATATTTGATAATAATCCATTGGTCCGTTCACCTTTCATCAAATTACTGCACACAACCTTTTAAGCCACAATCACTTAGATCCACTGCTGAGAGAAAGAGAACAGAGCAACCAACAATTACCGGTGATTATTAGGTTTAGGGAATTGTGGCACGGACAAACCGAGTTTCCCTCTGGGTCTGGTTGTACATCCAGACCCAAAGCTTAACACGTAATTAGCAAACATAATAGGGTTTATTTCTGGAGAGCTCCTTAAGAAATGATTCTAGTGTTTTCTCTGGTCGGAGCAGTTTTCATCCTCAGGCCATTTTTCTTTCAGGCGACTCAACACCTTGAACAAGTGTGCCTCTATGAAACTTGACGTGCACCTTCCGAAGAAAAAAGTAAGTGTCGAATCTAGATTATGGGCTTCATTATCACAATGACACTTTGGCAGTCTTTGACTTTTAAGATGTAAGAAACGTCATGCTTTCTCTCTGCAATTATTTTGTTAAATGTAACACTTTTTATGTACCTCATGCACATTGTTAGGTTTTTTACCCCTTAAAAAGCTTAATTCCATGACTTGAATATTGTAATTGTCCTTCATAAAAAATGGTGTTTTCTTACAAAGTTTACATTAAGTCATTCATATGCTTCCTGCACCAGCACAAATATAATCTGGCTTCTTCCCTTTAAGCTAAATTCTGACATTTGAGATTTTGCCATTGTTGTAATCATGCCCATTGAGTATGAGTGTCTTTTTTTTTTTATCCGTCCCAACTTTGGCATGTAGCCTGCTGGCTTATAGCCTACTAATGAGTTTTTCCCCTTGGTCTATTTATGGAAAGGTCTTCAAGTCAATGGAATCATGTCTTGTGTGATATAACAGTTGGCTGTTTAATGTTATTAACTCTGAGCAGACCCAGTCCTCCAGCTATTTCCTGCATTTCCTATTTAACTGTTCTTTGGGGCATAGATGATACGTGTGATGATACATGTGCCTTACCTTGCAAGTCAGCTGCTCTTGTTAGGTTTTCTACACACAGCAATAGGAGGAAAAATGTGGAAATTATCTTTTTTTAGAGTAAACATGTCAGTTATGTCAGTTTCAATCAGTGTATTTCCATATTATGGATGGTAATAAGTACTGCATGATCTTTTTAATTTAATTGTATTTATTATTATCAAATTGGGTAGCAATAAAAATCTTTTTGAGAGATCTAAATATAAGCTTTCATGACAAAGAAGATTGAAAAATACCAAATCAAATCATGTAGGCCAATTGATGTAACATAATCTGTCTTTCCCCCAGAGTGAAGACTCTGATGAAGAAGACCTGTTTGCTATCAGTGACAAATGGACCTTTGAGTGGAGCAGTCGGCGTTGGTCCAGGTTACAGGACATTGACTGTCTGCTGGGAAACCACGAAGAGGGTCAGTCCTCCAGGGACGGCGTGCCTCTGAAAACCACCACCAGCAGTGAAAGTGTTTTGACAGACCTCAGCGAGCCGGAGGTCTCTTCTTTGCACAGTGAGAGTAGCGGAGGCAGCGGTCATAGGGGCCTCAGCACAGAGGACTCTGACTGCTCCAACCGCACCTGCTCGGATTCTGCAGCAATGCCAGACTCTACTGCTCTCACAATGCCTCACATCCCCAACGAAATTGCTCACTACGGCTCACTGTCTCATAAGCACAGCAAGACAAGCCGCATCCGTGCCAAAGACTTCCTGAAGCGCATGGAGACACTGAGCTCCCGAGGAACTCTGGGAAGGGGTCGTAAGACGTTGGTCATCAGCGCTCCAGTGCTGCAGCAGGAGGCCCAGGCTCTGAAGACATTGCAGTGTGTTGAGATCATAAATGGAGATGGTGGGGCTCCAGAAACGCTGCCCAACACAGTTATTATGCCATCCCAGTCCAGTAGTGAGGGTAGCAGCAATTCTAGTGGCAGCGCTGTCAGCACACCCAGCCTGAAAGAGCGTAAGCCTCACCGGGCTGACCACAAGCGCAGTGGCATGTATTTGGAGGACATAGACATCTTCTCAGGCACCCAAGTGAATAAAGTCACAGAACAAAACCGCAGGAATGAATTCTGCTCCTATGAAGACCTGGTGGTCCACATTCCCAAAGACCACAAGCCAGGAACCTTCCCCAAAGCATTGTCCATAGAGAGCTTGTCCCCAACCAATGGGGCCTCTATCAACTGGCACACAGGCAGCATGCACCTGGACTCCCCTCTGATTTCATACAGTAAGGAATCCAGGCCTGTCACCCAGTGCTGCACCAGAGGCAGCCGCATCAGTGTATACGATAATGTTCCTGGCTCGCATCTGTATGCCAGCACTGGAGACCTTATAGACCTGGAGAAAGAGGACCTGTTCCCTCACCTGGACGATATCTTGCTGCATGTCAATGGCCTACAACAGATAGTGGACCACTGGTGCAAGAATGTGCTGCCTGTCGGTGAAGGGCTGGCGCATGTGGATGGTGAGAGGGAAGATATAGTAGGCCTCCAGTCCTCTAGTCAGATTACGTTGGACTTTGAGGGAAATTCTGTCACAGAAACCCAGACCCCGCCTAGTTACGGGGACAGAGATATAGTATCACTTGCTGAGACAGAATCTACAAGGCTCAGGGAAAGGAGAGACTCAGGAGTAGGCGCTTCACTCACAAGACCTAATCGGTAAGACTCATGCTGAAGTATTTTAAATTACAGTACTTTGAAGCTTCTCTGAACAAAAGGAAAATGCTTATCTTCTTCTTTGCTGTTTCTACTTTTATGGCATTAGGTTACGATGGCCCAGCTTTCAGATATCTAATCGCCTAAGTCACTCAGTGGCATCCCTGCAGATTACCAACCAGTCAGCAGGCCAGCTGAGTTTGTTACAGAAGTTTTCTCTGCTGCGCCTTACTGCAATCATGGAGAAGTACTCCATGTCCAACAAGCATGGCTGGACTTGGTAAGTCTCACTTAAACTACCAAGATCCGTTTGTTGTGTGATTTGTGATTATCTTTTCTTTACTTGTGAAAGAACATTTTATTAAATTTGCTCAAACTGATAACCTCCATTAGCTCAAATTATTATATCAGTATTAATTCGTGTCCAATATGGTATGATTAGGCCTTAATGAACGACTTTAAGCAGATTCCCTTCTGGTTTACAAGCTGTTAATACTATTACATGTTGGGTAAATGTGTATATTCTGTTTATTTTATTTTATAGCAAAGTCTCTTGTTGAGCCAGTAGAGCAAGGTGTCAAACATGTTGTGTTGATGTCTCTCTCTCTAGGTCTGTGCCAAAGTTTATGAAAAGAATGAAGGTACCAGATTATAAGGACAAGAATGTGTTCGGAGTGCCTCTCATAGTGCATGTGCAGCGTTCTGGACAACCATTGCCCCTCGGACTGCAGCAGGCCCTGCGGTACCTGAGAAGCCAGTGTCTTGACCAGGTCAGCCACTGTACACATACTCTCAGGTTGCATACGATTGCGTTTTCACATGTGATGTAACAAGTGGTCGGGTTTATCTAATGTGTATAATGTGGTGTAAGGTTTCAGTGCACAATGGCTGACACAGGCTGTAGGCAGATACAATAGTAATCTGATAGCAATACAGTGAGCAGAACTGCTGTACAACCTGGTTACATATTGCTTCCAGCTGTTAAGTTAACATTAACACTTCTGGTTTGCTTCCAGGTGGGCCTCTTTCGTAAGTCAGGGGTGAAGTCTCGGATTCAAGCTCTTAGGCAGATGAATGAGAGTTCTCCAGACAATGTGAACTATGAGGATCAGTCTGCCTATGATGTAGCTGACATGGTGAAGCAGTTCTTCAGGGATCTACCTGAGCCTCTGCTCACCAGCAAGCTGGGGGAGACCTTCCTTCATATCTACCAATGTAAGGATATAAAACTCATTTCACTTGGCTTTGTTTAAATTTGGACAATATTGTGAAATTGGACCTGAACCTTACCTAGAGTGCATGTGGCTGTGTGAGGATGCAGTTTCAAATCTACCAAATGACATTTGACAGTTCATGATTGCATTTCTCTTGTCTATCAATGTCTGTGAAGCAGAAATACAGTAAATCAGTTCTCTCAAATGTGCAGATGTGCCGAAGGACCAAAGGTTGCAAGCTGTTCAGGCAGCCATCATGCTGATGTCGGATGAAAATCGGGAGGTGCTGCAGACACTGCTCTGTTTCCTCAGCGATGTCACTTCCTCTGTGGAGGAGAACCAGATGACACCCATGAACATTGCTGTGTGCCTGGCCCCCTCACTTTTTCATCTCAACATCCTCAAGAAAGACAATCTCTCACCAAAGTAATTTGTTTTTTTCATGGTTCTAGGGTTACTGTTGCCCGCCTCTCCGTGCCTAAAAAAATTAATGAAGACACACATGTATTCTATTAACTCAGGCATGATTATCTTCACCTATGACTCCATAAAGTTAGACATAAAATGGGTTACAGAGTTTGCTCATCCCTCAGGGTGCAGTAGATTACTCTTTTGGGGCCATTTTTTTTTTTAAAGCTCAATGTTTTATGAGATCATGCTGTGCACAAACAAAGCTCTCTAATCTACCATGTTGAAATTGTTGCTAAAGGGATCAAAGGGGTTTCCTGCAGAGTGGAGGAAGGATTTATATACTGTGTTTGGTCGGAGGTTGTTGACCGGGGTACTATGCTGGCCTAACAAGTTTTCTCTCCCCACAATCCCCAGGGCCATGCGGAAGAAGTATGCCACTGGCAGACCAGACCAGAAGGATCTGAATGAAAACTTAGCCGCAACACAGGGCCTCGCTCATATGATCGTGGAGTGCAACCATCTCTTTGAGGTACGAGAACCTGTAGTTGAGATGATGCAAAAACTTCAAGGCTGGATGCAATATCCGCAGCCCACCCTCTGTGTATATCTGCCCTCAGTCTTACCTCATGTTTTTATACATCCAATAGATCCCTCATGAGATGGTTACTCAGTCGCGTAATTCATACGTGGAGGCTGACTTGCATGCACCCACAATGGGGGAGTTGTGCAAGCAGCTTGAAGATGATGATGGAACGTACCAAACTCATATGGAGGGGAGACTTCAGAACCTGCTTAAAGAGGCCCGGGAAAAGTCCAAATACTGGATGTCCTGCAGCAGCTCTGACAACACAGAGCTCTACTATAAGAAGGTTGGTGTTCTTCCTTTGATAGTGGAGTTAATTTTTTATTGTTACATATATAATAGTACATCCAAATAATCCCAAAGTCACTTATCAACTCCAAATTATTAAAGTATAAACCAAATATCTATAATGCAAAAAAATAACATGCAGTACCTCAAGCATGGATCCACAAGTTAACCAAACTGTGTGTCCCATCCAGGTGGGAGATGGGAACCCTTTGAGACGTTGGCGGGTGTCTGTGGAGGTGGAAGCGCCACCATCTGTCGTGCTGAACCGTGTGCTGCGAGAGCGCCACCTGTGGGATGTGGACCTGCTGCAATGGAAAGTGTGTGAGACATTGGACAAGCAGACAGAAGTGTTTCAGTATGTCCTCAATCGCATGCCCCCTCATCCCAGCAGGGACTTTGTAGTTCTCAGGTGAGTGGTAATAAAAGAAAAAACAGAAAACAGTAGCCATGATGTAGCCATAATTTATTTTCTTTTAGGATATATACTCAATCTCTTTTTGTTTATTCAAGGTCATGGAGGACAGATTTGCCCAAGGGTACCTGCTCGCTGGTTTCTGTCTCTATAGAGCTTGAGGATTGTCCTCTTGTTGGAGGTGTGCGAGCTATAGTCCTGGAGTCCAACTACCTACTAGAGCCCTGCGGTTCAGGAAAGTCCAGACTAACCCACATCTGCAGAGTGGACTTGAAGTAAGTCCCACAAACATCTGCTTTTCTTAAAGATATAAAATATATCAATACATTTTTAGGTGTGATTTGAGTGATTATTCAAAGCTCCTTGCATGTGCGTATATGCTATCGTATATTGAATATGCTGTTTTGATTTCAGGGGAAGGACTCCAGATTGGTACAACAAGGCCTTTGGTCACCTTTGTGCCGCAGAAGCTGCCCGGATTCGCAACTCCTTTCAGCCACTAATCACAGACGGCCCAGAGACCAAAATCTGAAACTCTTTGCCAGTTGTGTCTGCTCAGCCTTGAGATCAAGATTGAGCCTTTGAGTTGTTTCTAACAGGTGGGCACAATGCACAAATAGGACCCCAGAACTAAAGCACAGTTTATTCAATCATTTTCCAGAGTAGAAATGCTCTGAAAACAATTTAGTGCTCCTCTGTACTTGCACAATGACAAAAGAGGCCACCTAACACGTGCTGAGCATAATAACTCGATGGAAATTAATCATCCTGCCAATGTGCTATTAGGATTTTATTTACCTTCATGTTGCTAAATTTGTATATTATGCTAATTATTATCTTTAATAATATTGTATTGCTGGTGCTTCATAGAAAATGTCCAGGACATTCAAGCTCTTAAACGCTTCTGGGAAGCATATATTATTCATTTCAGGTTTAAAGCTATAATTATTATGATGTAGACCCACGTTTCTGTATATATGTGTGTGTGAATATACTGTACATGCAAACAACGTGTATATATTGTATATATGTGAAAGGATAAATAGTACATATGTTAATATTCTATATATTGATTCTTTCACTGTGTCAACTTTCCTGTAATACACATGGTACAAAATCGTAAGCTGGTTTTACTTTGCTTCAGTATTGCCATTTTGGAATGGGTGTAATTTTATTCAACTTTGACCTCCTATGGTTGTGAAAAGAATGACTTATGGTTTGACTTGGTCATACCTGCTCAAGGATACTGGATTGTGCAGTCAGGTACAAAAGACATAATTTTTTAATAAAACCATCAAAATTATACAATGTTTGTGTGCACTGATTCTTCATCTTCCTGCCACATTAAAACAATGAAACAAGACATTTAAAAAAAATATTCATTAATGGAGTCAAAATACATCTTGTGGAAAATTAGTATTAAACAATGTCTGTAATGCTTCTGTTAAAATGTTTACACTCACCATAACGTATACCACTCATGCGAGTATGCATGTTTGTGTACTGACACAAACCTCATTTCTCCTTGATCTTGGATGAGAGGGTCCTCTACTGGCCATTCAAAGGAACCACATGACTGCAGGCAGTTCACGTGGGAGGAGGGACTTACATGGATCCCTTATTTGAGCTTTAAACAGATTCTTAATGCAAACATAACAGTGAGTCAAAATTAAAATGAGGGGTATAATTCATTGTCTGGCATTTCCTTAGAAATTGTATGGAAAGGGTCAAATTTGGGCTTAACACATACATTATACCAGGTTGATTGTCATTTTTGTCCACTAGATGGCCCTTTCTGATCAGCAAAACATTCATCTTTACTTTGGCCACATCTTATTTTCTCTTGAGACAGCATTACTGAAATTAAGGCCCCCTTATTCACAGGTATTTTCATTTATTTTTTTACCGGCAGTAAGGGGGAGAAAATAGACATCCACTGCTACGATATCTAATGGATAAGTGTTCATGCCAATGGAGCAACAACCGCAGTATTTGTTTCAGTCTTAAGGGATGCCACACTAACAATATTGATTTTGTCAAATACATTTTGGTTGATGGCTTGAAAAAAGATCACCATCTGGTATTTACTTTTTAAACCTTACTGAGATAACATAAAGAGCACCTCAGACATAATTAAAGTATATAAAAATATCATTCACCAAAACCATTGCAAAATACAATGAGATGCTGCTGTGGCAGACCTCATTGAAACAATCATTATAAACAAGACATGGTCATTGAGTCTGGATCTGCTCTTCTGAACGGTTCTCTATATATTCTCTTTGAGTGTGAGTGGCAAAGTCAAACCCTCTCCATTGACCTCTATTCACTGGTAGGTTTTATGGTTCTCATTGGAATGGGGACCAGCCAGCTTAACAGAGGGGGTGGGAGGATAGGAGTGATTGAATCCTTGGTAGTATGCACTGACGTTAAAAGATAAAGTCAGATATCAGAGTAAAAATGCAAAGGACTAATAACTTAAGGACTACATAAAATTGATCGACTGCACCTTGGCTAAGAAGATGATGGTTTATAATAATAATTTTAAAAAAATATATTTTTTTGCACTTACATCCTGCACTTATATGTAGCACTTTGCAGTTTGGCTTATTTGTAGCTAATGTACTTTCATGATTCTTGCTGTTCTGGGTTTGTACCCTCATGGTTGAATGCACTTATTGGAAGTCGCTTTGGATAAAAGTGTCAGCTAAATGAAATGTAATGTAAACAGCTCGAAAGAAATTATTCCTTACACAGCTCAGTAAATTGAGTTAAACTATGTAGAATTCGGAAAGTACATTTACAATAGCACATAAGACTATAGTGAGATTTTTAAAAAAACACATTGCAGGATAAAATTATATTTCATTTACTCATCGGTGAACAGGCATATTGTCAGATGCTCTGCATTACATTACTGATTATTGAAACAGGTAGTGTACATGTTAGCTATATAAAGCCTGATATTATTTCTCCCTCTTTTAAAGCCATGCTGACACAGATCAGCTCAATGAGGTCATGAAATGTGAGCTCAGCTTCTGGCTGTCAGTCAGTCTCTTTTATACAACCCCAGTGTCAAAAAGTTTGGGACACTGTGTAAAACATAAAACAGAATGTTCTTACATATAGTCAAATGAAAACAGTATAAGGACAATTGTTTCATGAGCTTTTTTCTTTTTGGAAATATATGCTTATTTTGAATTTGATGCCAGCAACATGTTTCAAACAAGCTGGCAACAAAAGACTGGGAAGGTTTTGAAATGCTCAAAACAACAACAACAAAAAAAAACATTCCACAGGTAAACAGGTTCGTTGGTAACCCTTGATAGTTTAATGACTGGGTATGGAAGGGGCATCCTCGAAAAGGCTCAGTCGTTTACAAGCAGGGATGGGGCAAGGTTCACCACTTTGTAAAACTGTTGTTGGTAAACACAGTTTGTTTGCAAATGATTACATTCTATTTTTATTAACATTTAAGGCAGCGTCCCAACTCTTTTGAAAATGGGGGTTGAATAACTCCAGGAACTTGGTGGCTTTTTCTGTTATGTTATTTCATGATGTATATGTGGTTTCTTATGACTTTGGGCAAATAAAAATAGACCTCATGCAAGTTATATAAGTCACTCTTCTTGATTAGCCTTAAATAATACATCCAAGACAAAAGGCAGTAAAATGCATAATTTCTACAATACAATGTGTAGATGCAGGGCACCATTCAAAGGAATAATTAATTTGGAAACAAACACCTAGATCAACTGAGTGTAATAGGATTTGTTGTATTGCTTTGCATAGATGACTATCCAGGGTTACATTTGTGCCACACAGATTGATCAAAGCCTACATAGGCTACACCTGGGGTTCAGCACACATTTATGTAAATATAGGAAGAAATTGCAATCGCAAGCATAATGTTCAGATGTATGTATGGAAAAAGATGGCCTGAATCACTCAATGTCTGCTGTTTCTTTTAAAGAATCTATAAGTAATTGTCATGACCCGGCTCAGGAGGTGACAACAAGAATGCAGACTACACCATGGCAAACATTTAAATAATGTCTTCTATTAAACCAAATTGAACCGAATTAGGCCAAATTGAAACATCAAAATTAAATATTTAAAACTTGTGGTGTGGAAGTCAGTAAAGTCGGTAATGTGAGATGTGCATGAGTGAGAGATATAGGTAGCAAAATAAAGCAACAAGATAAACTAAGGCAACATAACCAAACCAAACCAATGCTGTGCCTGTGGAGAGCAACAATACAATGCTGTGCTGCAGCCACAGCGGCAGGGAGGCAGAGAGAGAGTAAATGACAGCAGGTGTGACTTAAATAAGGTCATACCCAAGTGCACTAAATCACTGCAATCAGGTCAACTGCAAGGGAAAGACACAGGTTAGCCACAAACAAACTCCCAGATGACCCCACAGGGGCCATCACTGTAATCTGTTAGGCCTAATAAAAGCAAACCATCACACTTTTGTATACTTAATCTAATAGCGATTGTATTAAAATTTCACATGGCCATACAACTTATTTAATTTTCATCTCTGGCTAGGCTACTGGTCCTACCCAAAATGACATTTGGTCTTTTCACTGTTGTAGGCTTATAGACTTTATGTTACAACCATGGACCATCATCATTTTTTTTCTCGGAGCCTATAGTTGAATAGTAGACCAAAGGGCCTCGACCGTTGACTATAACCCCAGGACTGAGAAATGACACCACTTTCAAACCATTCAGAATAAATTGGGCTAAATGAATTTGGTGATCCAGATGCATAAAAGTTTAATTTCTGATTGGATTACAGGTGTCTTTTAAAATCAAGGCTATAGCGAGACACCTCAAGCATAACACCAATACCGCTAACAGGCATAATTAATATTCTAATATTAACCATGAATTCCATTATTTTTCATTTTGGAAATTTTTTATTTTATCCAGGCTACATTACTTGCATGAATTCAAACAGGAAACCCGGGTAACTTCCGGCTGCCATCTTTGTCCATCAAAATTATCGTGTGGTAAAGTTAGCCAAGATAGCGTTGTCATAGATATTTAACTTTCACCAAAATCTAACCGAAATTGTTTAGCCGATTAACAATCACCAAACTTTAGGCTATTAAATGAATACATACCCACTGTTTATCTTTTTGTCTTTTAGAAATAGCCATGCTAAGATCCACGAAGCACTCGCTACTCACACCTGCCCTGTGGGGAGCACCTAGAAGCCCGATCTGTTAGCGGTCAATACCCGGCTCCCCCTGGCTCCATCACCGCAGCCAGCGCAGGCGTGGTGAGTGGAACCGCAGGCAGGGGGCGGCAACATGGCGGTGACAGCTGCACCAGACGCCGAGGCGCGCATCCAGAGCGGCATATACACGCATATTCGTGTACATAGCGCAGGTCAGTCAGTTCAGTTAACCGGTCTGGCACCGACAACACACCAGACTCCCTGAGTGGAACTCTCAAGAGTAGACCTTACTTACGGAGTGATTGTTGTTTTGTTTTGTTGTTTTCTTTTTTTTTCGGGTCTTCGCGAGTGTTCTCTTTCATTTATTTTGATGCTCCAGAGCAGTGAATCAATTTATTACAAGGGGAAGCTTACAACAAGCCTCTGAGGACGCCCGGTTTGCGTGGAGATGATAAGCGAGACGCCGGTGACAATGCCGGACGCGGTTTCGTTCTCGGACCGACAACCTCCTTCAGGTCACAGGCAACACGCGGCTGCGGTCTCCGCTGCCTCCGGTGAGACAATGATGACGTCCGGCTCAGGTTCAGTGGTCCTCCCGGCTGGGATTATCAATCCATCGGTTCCAATCCGGAATATCAAAATGAAATTCGCCGTTCTCATCGGACTGATCCAGGTCGGAGAGGTTGGCAACCGGGATATTGTTGAAACGGTGCTGAATTTGGTAAGTAAACATTTGTTCCCCTCCTCCTTCCTTTCACTCCACGTCTGCACGTTAATGCCTAATTCCAAATCCGAAATGCTATTAAGTGGCGGCAATAACTGACCGTAATGTTGACATAACAAAACAACGTGCTTTCAACACCGAGACGGTGCAAATAGCTATTAAATTATTTGCAGTAGTGTGCGCAAGTGCCCCGGGATATGTGAGAGCAAGCAGTAGTAAACCTTTAAGTCACATGCACACAGACGACGTGGTCTGACTGCATACACATAGGCTACAAAGCCCGTTCTGAAGTTTTCAACTTTAACAAAGTCCCAACTTCACTGTGCATAGTGCATACCTGCTGGGAGTACTTCATAGCCAGTATTTATGTAGAATGATTCAGGTGAACAGAGGCAGCAGGGCATCTGCTGCTGTGTGTGAGTGGGGAGGGGGAAATAGGGGGATCCAGAGCTGAGGACCCCCATGACATGCCAGGGCCTGAAGCTGTTGGAAAGCTGTTTTCAGGGCACCCTAGAGGGTAAGGTAAAAGTGGTCAGTGCTTTGTGATAATCTGGCTACCGCAGCTCCTCAGTATAGCATCTTAAAGAGGATGGATTTTCTTGGTGTATTCTGGACCTGCTCTGTAGTGTGAAAACTGGTGGGGGTTTGATAGTCATCACCCCAAGATCCATATTCACCCATTGACTGTTTTGTCTATGGCCTTTTTCCAATGGCGCCACCAGGGGGGGGGGGGGGATTCTTTGGTTAGATGTTTGTAACCAAATAATTCCAAGATGTGAAACTGAGTGGAGCTGGCAGTAATGGCTGTTGAGAGAGCAGTTATCATC
>JBBPCS010000023.1:7490199-7500752 GCA_037974645.1 Hollardia meadi
TGGAAGAATAATAGGTTGATGAAATAGAGAAACCAAATTACACAAAGAACAGCATTTACTCACAGCATAAAATCACACTAATGAGAAACAAAATTACACTAAATAAATCCTGATTTTTATTTGGATCCGCACCAAATTGTACACCCTCATAGATGCCCACCTCCTACATATGCCTGGATTTTCTCATCCAGATTCATGCATTATTCGCTGAGAAATTAACGAAAATGTGGAAAAACGCCCTATCTCGCAACGTTAACAAAAGTGATAAAAATTCCTGGATCCGCCGCTTTATCCGGAGCCGCACCCAAATTTGATGGGTTCTTCCTTGGCCCGTTCCCCATCCTCCCACCAAGTTTTGTTGAAATCCATCTAGTAGTTTTTGCGTAATCCTGCTAACAAAAAAAACAACAACAACCAACCAACAAACAGGGGTGAAAGCATAATCTCCTTGATGGAGGTAATAACCACATTTGAAAAAATTAAAACTTTTTAAGATGAAGGATGAATTCAGGAGTCTTACAGCTTGAGGAATAAAGCTGCTCTGTAGTCTAGTGGTATGGCAGCGGACACTTCTGTATCTTTTACCAGACTGCTGCGAACAGGGTGTTGTCTGTTGACTGTGACTGGGTGTTGTCCTTTAGTATCCTTTGGGCTCTGCACAGACAACTCACCTCACTGATATCACTGATGCTCGGTAGATGTGTACCAATGATGTTCTCGGCGGTTTTAATCACCCGCTGCAGAGCCTTCCTGTCTTGGGCCGTGCACGAACCTGCCAGTTTGTGATGTTTCCAGTCAGGATTTGTTTTCTATTTCTCCTCTGTAGAAGTTAACAAGAACTTTGCATGAGAATTTTGTCTTCTTTAGTTTCCTTCAGAAGTACAGTCATTTCTGTGCTTTCTTTGTCAGGGGGGATATGTGTGATGACCATATTTTACCCAATAAAATACAGTTTCTGTTTGCAGCTCCTGCAGTTAGCTGTTTGTCCGTAGCTTACGTTGACATTTGCTAATGCTTGTCTTAAAGGACTGCTTAAGAAAAGCTACTAGCAGGTAATAGTGTGCTGGATTTGAGAGATATTGATGGAAAAAAATGAGTTTTGATATGACGGAGCATATCAAAGCACAGGGAAGAAGATAGGCTGCAGGAGTAGATTGATAATTTGATAATTAGTTCTATAAAAGGGGAATGGAATCCTGTTTCTGTTGCCAAACATATTGTTTTACTAAAAACATTTCCAGAAAGTATTCTGCTGAGATAAATTACTCTTGCCACCACAGTATTCCTATTGTTATCTGTGTCAGTGATTTTACAATCAATTCTCTGTTACTTGCTCAGCCCTTACTATACAGAGGCCCACAGTTGCTTAGTTCATATGACTTTGAGGGCGTTTTCATACCTTTCTCGTTTGGAGCAGTTGGAGCAGAACTCATTTGGGCATACAGTATGTGAACACAGCAATCGCACTCGGATGCGGGACAAAACAAGCTGGCTGAGATCGCCTAGAAAGGATGGACTCAGCTTGCTTCCAATCGAATCCTTCAGGGCCTTTTTTTGTGGTGTGAAAGCAAAGGGACCAACCACAGGATTTTATGATAGCAGATATGTGACTTTTATATTTTAGCTGTGTATATATTTATGCAATCATCTGGTAGTACTTGTAACATGTACGCAAACCAGCATGTGTTACTTTTAAATGCTGTTAAAACTGCTCTGCTTGTATTGCACTTAATGTAGCTACTTTGTCAGTACATTAAAGTCCAGTAATAAGACCAAATCATCACTGTAAAAGATGTCTCTTTTTCTTCCTACCTCTACCTGTTACTCATTATTCTTAACATGTGATCGATTTGCAGTGTAATTAATAATGCTTATAATCAACAACATAAATATACACATTAAAGTGCTGTATAAACGTCTGTCGATCACAGGACTTCCCACGTGGGTCCTGATGATGAGCTGATGATGCAGGATGACAGTCGTCAAAACTGTCCGATCAATGAGTGAACAGTCAGTCTGCGTAACTTTCAACAATTCATGTTTACACCTCTTGGTGTGTATGTAAAAAAAAAAATCTGTGTTAAATGGAATGGGAAGAACTACAAAAAAGCAATGATGTATCATTTTCCCCCTTCTTCCGGAACAGATGAACCAAATTACAGGTGTGAAAACACCCTGAATTGCCACACTTGCCAAACTTAGATAGAAAGCTGAGACACGTTGAATGAGAAATTGACAGATTCTCACTATTTAAAATGCCCTTACTGCTTCGTTAAACATATGATCACCAATAGTTGCCAAATCAATTTGTTTCATTAGCCTAATGGCATTACACACATCTACAATTATCCCATATTAAAGGCGAAATGATGCACATTGGACTATGATTAGTAATCACTCATCCTTGCTGTCTCTAATTACAAGATGCCTGGCTTACTGGCACAAGTCTTTACCGACATTACAGCTGTACAATAAATACACTTAACATCAACTAGACAGTTCAAGATCATGAAATACAGAGAGAAAATTGAGTTATTGTGCTGCATAGACCTTGTAGCAGTCATATTAGAATTTACATTGTCAGTGACTTCTGCGCCACAAACGACAGCAGAAACACATGGCAGAGATGAGCGGAGAGGCTGAGCAGAAAGACAAGAGAGCAGAAACAAATCTGTAATTTCAAAATAAAATTTCAAAATAAAGGGATGAACAGATATCTGGCATTACTTTTGGCAATAAAAAAAAGTTCTTTTTTGGCCTGGCGGGGATTCCTGTTGGCCTGCCGACGTATCAACGTTTTTGTGAATTTCCAGATATGTTTATTAATAACAGTTACTTTGTTACTATGTTTATAAACTTTTTATACATTTTATAAATGTATTTGTCCATTTTCTGTCTGCTTATTGTAGGAGATTTATTTTTGTATGCTGGGGTATAATGTTGGTCAAATTCTTTTTTAGAAGAAGAAGTAAATCACATTTCTTGCCTCAGACCGTAAAGGAACAGTTCCCACCAAAAATGGAAATTCAGTCATTATCTACACAGTTTCATAGTCCACAAGATACTTCTGGAGCTTCATAGAAAACAGATTTGCAGCATTCTCCCAACAAGTGAAGTAGAGGGGGATCAGAAATGTTTCGTGGACGAAGAAACTTTACCTGACTTTCCATTGGCTTGGGGGTGAATAGATAATGACTGAATTTTCACTTTTGGATGAACTGTTGCTTTAACTTTAACATTATAAAGC
Organism: Hollardia meadi; assembly: GCA_037974645.1. Taxonomy (NCBI): domain Eukaryota; kingdom Metazoa; phylum Chordata; class Actinopteri; order Tetraodontiformes; family Triacanthodidae; genus Hollardia; species Hollardia meadi. The sequence goes on from JBBPCS010000023.1 coordinate 7,493,447, forward strand.
GCTCTTTCATAATACATTATACAAAATGATGCATGTGGGAAATATCCCTTTTCTAGAGATGTACAGCATTGATTTATGTTTACCCAATATTGAAAGATTTCACATGGATTTGGTGTCATTCTTCACCTTCAAGATTCTCTAAATAACTAATAAAAATGGTCTCAGTGGCTCAGCCCCTGTGTGTGTGTGTCCTCTTAGATCATCCTTCCTGACGTTGCTTGTCATCCCAAGGTCTACTTTAAAAAAACAAAGACGATGTGCCTTTGCTGTCAGGGTCCCCATTGTATGGAACGGCCTTCTAGAGGAAGATTGGCCTGTCCCATTTTATTTATTATATTACTATAAATTATTCATTGACTTTTATTTTAGTGTTGTTCTCTTGAGTGTTGTTTAGATGAGTTTGTGTTTGGTGTCCTATGCATCTGTTATCAGCTCTTTTTATCCAGAGATTCTAACTGTTAAAAACCAGCAGGCAACTTTCACGTTACTTGACTGTTTATTTAGCGTGGACTTAAATCTGGTACAACTAGAAGAGTCACTTTTATATTAACTATAAATGAATGTTTTCGTACAGATGAAGGCTAAAGGGAAGACTTTCCATCTCCTTCCCTGTAAAGGTTTTCTTTTGTTTTTCTGAAGCCTTCTAAAGCCTTATTTACACCAAAGGCAATTGACTACTTTCCCAATACCAGTAGATGAGTTTGCCTTTCTGTTTTTTTTGTTTTTCTTCTGGTGTGTCACGTTTGAACCTGCTGGAATCCAAAGCCAGGCCAGTAACAATGTAACGGTGGTTACTTTTCTCCATCTTTTACTTCACTCTGTCAAACTCACTACAGACTGAATGATGTTTCAGCGCTACCTTGAATGGAGACGGATGGAAAAAATATTTATGCCCCAATGTTCAGTGTGCGTCATAACAAAACAAGTTAGCATGTTGTCCAACCAGGTGTCGTGTTTCCATCACTGCCGATCGGAGCTAAAGCTGAGTTATTTGACCCGGGAATGAATGTTGATTGTATCCTTTCCCACTGACGACAAAAGCCATATGTTAGCAGGTGTTAGCGGGCGTTAGTGGATGTTTTTTTGTCTAGTTCGAAAGGGGTGTAGTCATGTTGCTCCACATTGAATGCCAAGCTTACAATTTTAACAAAGATGTTGTTTCATCGTAGAATAAATGAAAATCAGTTGAACCATACCAAAGTGGAGCCTTTATGTTCACTGCCTTTGCTAAAATAAAAATACTATTGTTTGCAGCTTTGCCATCAAGGGACAATCAATATATCTGGAAATGCATAACAGATGAAAGACAAGGATTGAGACTTGTGTGGGGCCAAAGCTGCTTTTTGTTATGGTTGGCCTTCACTGTAAGCATCCCTTTGCTGCTGTTGAATCAATTGCGCACTTTGATTAATCTAAAATCACCACTGGGCACTGGTACAATTTTGCAAATGTCAGACTCCAGTTTTTTCCCCATTGTTTTCTGTGTCACTCTTGAAACAATACCTAACGTTTCCTTCCCTTTTTTGCTCTCTACTGCAGACCCACTATGTATGCATGTATAGCATTACCATCAGACATTCTTGACATCATTGATTTACAATTTCCTTGAGTGCATATTGCAAAAGTTAGAAATACAAATAACTAACTTCACACAATTGCAGTGACATGAAAAATGCTATACTGGCACTTTGATCTGGTCCTGGATTTGTTAGACATTTTTTTAGTTATTAATCTGAAACTTGTTTATTATTTATTCCATCATCCAGCTCTACTAATGTCCTTCTCTACTACAGGTCCGCTGGAGCTTGAACTCAGACCTCTATGTAGACTGGGTCAGTGTAAGGTTATTTTACCTACATGGAACAACTAAGTATCACATTAATGCTGTGAATAGTACTCAATACTTTTACAGTCATGTTCTTTACTAAGCCTTTCATATTTTCATGTTTTGAACCACATGCATCGTAGGGGGGGTACAACATGCTAAAATTTTGCTTCCTCAGTAAAGTTAGTTCTCTACTAAGCCATCCAATTTTTGCCAAGAGTGGTTTCCTCTGATCTACTTCATGATAAGCTTTGTAGGATTTGAGGGGAAATTGAAATTCTGATTCTGTGCAAGTTTTTTTTTGTGTAAAAGTGATTTACCTGAACTGTTGATTGATTCTGGGAGCATGCTGATATGCATCGTCTTGCCCCCAACCAAAGACAACATGAAATGTTTTTTAGTTTTTTAATTTTCTGTTTATTGCAAGGCCTGCAAATGTTTTTTTGTTTTTTTTGTCTTTTTGATATCTAAGTAAGGTTGCATTCATATGTTTGTAATTTTCATTAGGTATTGGCAGATTCTTGAAAATGTCTGGATGCCCTTGATCCGTTGTATTATTATGATATATGTCTCTTATATGTCTTTTGTTTTATCATGCACAGAAACAGCAATATTTGTTGCTTTTGTTGTGGTGGAGTTTACCTTTGTTCTCAGAACTCATTCTACTTAATCGGCTACTATTGTCCTCCTACTTGGCAAATTTCAACAATTTTATCCTCTGTTCATTGTTCACTGTTGCCAAAATATGAATTAAGGCTAGTTCTCAAGTCAAGATTCTCTACAGAACATCAGCAAAAATGGAAATGCTGTTGGGTATATTGTGACCCTTTGTGGTTTCATTGATAACCAACTGCCAGTGCCTTAAGGAAATGGTAAATAGATAGGTCAAACGACTTTGCAAAGGTCATGGATCTATTTTTCTCTCTGTTCTCACCTCGGCCTTATTCTTTACCCCTTACTCTTCTCTTTCTATGCTCTTCCATACTCACTCATGCACTGTCACCCCAGAGAGATGCTCATGGTATATTATTTGGCTGTTGCCAATATTTGTGTCAGGGTGCATTCTTTGATACATCTCCCAGCTCAATGGGGTATTGTTTACCAATATTTACCAATATTAGCAACTGCCATCTGGTTGTGAGGACTATGTAGCAGTGACACTGTCTTTCCGGACTTTTTTGATACAAATTATGTTGCTGTGCTGCAGTATGATGTGGAAAAGTGTGCAAAATCCTGTTTGGAGACTGAGATAGCAGCTTGATAAATTCAGATTAAAGTACTCTTTTTCTTCTTCTTTTCTCACTTGACTGAGCTGAAGGTTGTTTGTGTTTGTGACCTTATTCAGTTCAGACTTTGAGCTCAGCAGGTTCACAATTTATATGAACAGAATTTTACCACAACGTTCCTTGGAAATATTGTCTTTATTCATTTATTTTTTGACTAGATAAAGTCCTTTTTAGATTTCAAATGTATTTTGTTCCTGGCTGAGCTATTTACAAGTATTCTTAAAAGATTACCACTCAGTTTCTATCAAAGGATGTCTGTGGATTTGCTGTAATGATATTTCTCAGTCTTTCATAGAGAGGACATTCCATTGATGATTGATCCAACTTGGCACCATGTCTTCCACAACCAACACTTGAAGGGCCTATTATAAGAAAATCTGTTCAAACCAACATATACAGTACATATTGCATTATTTCCTCAGATTAGTCTTCGACTAACTTAGACCAGTGGTTCTTGAACCTTTTCACATCAAGGACTCCTAAACTGACACAAATTAGACCACTGACCTAGACCCCTATAAATAAGATTGTGTCCCAGGGTCCCCATCTGAGAATTTAGCTTTTAGACAGAAAATATTACAGAAAGCCTGAAACCTGTCACCAAAATTACCTACATTCTGTCATTGTGTTACTTATGGATAGAACCATTGTGAAAATAAATTATTCCTGTTTTTACTGGGGGCCACTGGAAGCTCCTCGAGAAAGAGGGAACCACTGACCTAGTCCTAGACAATTGTACACAATGGATTTTGGGCTAGCAGTGCTTTACATATACAGTATGTACATTTTATATGAGCGAATTTTATCTCGTTTCAATCATTGGATCTAGGTAACTATTAAATATATGTTTGCATTGGTCAAAATTACAAGTTACATGGCAAGATTTTAACCCCCCTCGAGAAGCAGACTACAATACACTGTTAGGATTACTTAGCATCGGTCAGTTACTGGGCCATTGTTACCCAGCCTGTTTACATCAAGGGACAAGTGCGTTAGATCATCAGCAGCAGCAATGTGCTTACTCCCAGGTGGAACTGGTTTTGGCAGTCAACCAAATCCCAGCCTGGGTGTTAATGCGTTGTGCACCCCATAGGGACGAGGCCCAGCACGCACACATACAGTACTCATTTCTATGGAGATGAGCTGCATCTCTGATCTGGCAAACATGCAAAGTCATTGGTGCTTGCTGCAGCAGGGTGACAGCCAGTTGCTGTAGCAAAGCTTTCATATCACAGTGCAGATCTATGCAGTAAAAGCAAAGACTACTTGATAACTAGATCTCGAAGGTGCAAATAAAATCTGAGGCCCTGTTCCTCACAATCACTATGTGCAACAGTCGTGCTTGGAAATGGAAGTCTTTGTCTAATTTGTGGAATATATGAATGGAAGCCAGGAAAGTTGTTTATGTACTGTAATGTTAGAAAATAGTCTGGTAAATATTAGATGCTTGAAAAAAAAAACAGTGTTTGACACAAAGCACATTAATCCCAAATTAGTCAGCAGTGTAATTGGATGTGAGTGATGTCATGTTTGAATTATGTTAGTGTTGACAAATTATATTAGTAAGTCCTTAAGTTATTAAACTTAACAATGGATTTAGGTGGATAATAAAATCTATAGCAGGGTTTTTTCCTGGCTCAGAATGGGCCTTTGGGGGGTGGGGGGAGTGGGAAATGGCACTCAGTAGAGCGCATACCTCTGCCAAGGCCCAACAGCCCTCTTATTTAAGCCTTAGCACCAACTCGTGACACTCTGTTAGTACCTTACTGAATCCCAATCGACCAATCAGAGGCTGTGTTGTTTTCTGACTGAGAGCCTTCATTAATAGGCTATACAGTATCGCCCAGCACTTGGTTTATATTGAACTGCAATGAACGCATGAAGCTAACAAAAATTTGCACATACTTTGTAAGATAGGAAAACCATGTTTAGAAATTACAGCACTGGATATGATCATAGCTGGCTAGCTTTATTTGACTTATTTGGGATGGGATTCAATTTAACATATTCCTGATAGTTCCTTATCGATGCAGTTGTATCATCAGTCACTGAAGTCATGGAAGGATCCATATACTTAAACTCCTGATGTTATATTTTCCTTAGGCAGTGAACGAAAGAAAAGACCTGTGCTATAACATAAAGCATTGTTCTGAGTGCTGTGCATCAACAAACAGTGGTACTTCAATACATATTAATTGTCATCCAACAGTAGCTTGCCAATGGAATGGTGGTCTTTGTATAAGCAATTTCTCTTTCCATCTGTGCCAGTGACAGAACACATACAACAAAGTTTAATCCGCTTTATTGGTGAAGCATAAAGAATCTGAGGTCCGTTTCACAGGAAGTGCCAGATTTATAATTCTCTGTTGCACACGAGCCACTAGGCAGTTAATGATGTGTGCTGTGAATACAGATTTCTACATTATGCCTGACAAGGCTGGCATTGTTGATGGGATGGTTCTGTTTCCAATATGTTGTGTTTTCATTTACACTTCATTCCCTTTTGTCTTGAAGTGCTGTAGCGCAGTAGCCTGCAGTGTGTAACATTTGGATGATTGAGGCCAGGGTGCCATGTTCATCCTGCTCGCCTGCTTTTTGCAATCCTGCGAAGGCTTTGCTTTTGATAAAGGTTAGTGTAATCAATCTCTTGGATGTTTATTTATTGCTCCAGTACAGCTGGGATGTTTCCATTTCCTGCTGATATAGAAGCATGAAGGACTCTATAAGAGCTAGATCACACACTGATTTTAATGTCTCTGAAGTAAAGGGGAAATAACGGAGGGTTTAGCGAGAGTTAGGGTTTTGGATTACAATTAATACTAAGGGATCAGCCTAATGAAGGAAGACACCATCCATTTTTTTGGCTCATTATCCTCCCTGCCACATTCTAACTAGATCTTTTTATAATTAGTCACTTGAACATACTTTGCTGTCTGCTTGTTTTTCCATCTTGTTCGATGCATTAACTTTTAAAAACCATTTTACTGGACTCACGAGTTTGCTATTGAATATTTAGGTATTTCTTTAAAGGTACATCAGTGGTGCATAATTTCTGATTTAAATACCATTTAATGTCAGCTTTCCTCAGCACGAAAGTGTGCTCATACATATGAGAGATACCTACATATAGTATGATCGACTACCCTTCTTTAATTAAATGATGGCAGCTCGGCTGTTCCTATACGTATAGTCAATCAATTTGGATTGTGTTCTTTTTTTCAGTTGCAAGCACATCAGTGTTCGTCCTCTATTGTCTAGGACTGTAGGCCTAATCATGATTTATGGTGCCCTATAAATGGCATTTATGATTCTTTGTTTATTTAATTTGATTTTGAATTGGGAATCAGTGTACCACTGTTCCATTCATACACTCTCTTCATCCAAAAAGACATCATTAGAGGAAAAAAAATCATTATGAATATGCAGTTTACTTGCTGCTCTGCATATCTCTTTTGTACCTTCGGGGATGCAAAGTCTCTGATGCATGGTCATATTTTAAGCAAAGGATAGATGCTAAATGTGTTTTTCTGGCTAATGCTATTAGTTGTGTGAGTTGGACTGCTTTGAAAGGAACATCTGGCTGGAAAGTCTCACTGTTGCTCCAGACTCTCAAGCAGTGAAGGATTACTGCCGTGGTATTTGGTTGAAGATGATTCAGCATGGAATTAGATGGCCTATATAGAATACAGCTTGGGCCAGTGTGACAGTCTTACTCTTCTTGTTAATATGAAAACAGGGTGTTAGGAGTGGTGAAAGGCTGCGGGGATTGCTGAATCCCAGCATCAGGCTTCTGACAGATAATACTTTTTCTGATTAGTGTTTGAATACTTTATCTCATACTCCCTGGCTTTGGGCAGAATATCCCCACTCTGGACACTGCTTATATTTGCCCTTTTCTATAAATTGTGTTGACCATATTTTAGTTTTCTGCAGTATGGTCATACAGTTTGAGGCTTTTTCAAAGCTGCAGGCTATTTTCTTGCATGGATGCTCAATCAAATTTGGATCTGTGGAATTTTGAGGCCAGATCGAGATTTTAAGCTCTTTGTCACGTCCCTCGGGCTGTTCCTGAGCAGTTTTTGTGGTGTGGCAGCACAAATTGTCCTGCTGGTGGACCAATGTCATCGGGGTGTGCCGGTGCCATGGGGGGGTTGGGGGTTGGGGGGTGGGGGGGGGGGGGGGGGGGGGGGGGGTT
>JBBPCS010000023.1:7500852-7524043 GCA_037974645.1 Hollardia meadi
TGGCAGGTAGAGTGGAGCAGAGGTGAGGTGAATGGAAATTTACTAGGACCAGGTCTGACAGAGAGTGAATCATGACACAGGGCAGACAATCAAAACAGGCGGGAAAAGAACAAAGGGAGGAAGTAACACACTTAAACCAGAAACCATGACACAAAATCCTTCAAAGTTTGAGTCATGGGTCATGATCATTACTCTTTTTTTTGTTGTGTGTTAGCAATTTATAGACTAAATAGAACTACTCATTTGAACACACCTTTTCATAGTTTGTTTTAGTATAGCAAAGAGATGCACATACAGTATACACATATTGGACTACAAACTACCTTCCTTTAATGAGCTTTCTAGTTAAGCCTCCCCTAGATTCAGCCTTCTCAAACACAACTATCATATGGTGCTGATTGTTGTTGAATTCCTGGTAGATTGCAATGGGCTGAGAAAAAGGCTGAGGTTCTCGGTAAGACTTATCTCAAAATGAGATCCTTCCTGCAGTAGGTAATTTCCAGTGTGGATCTGGGTCCATTGATCTGCGTTTCATTTGGCAGGTCACTTTTTCTCTCCGTCCTTCTTTACTGAGAAGTGACCAAACAACGAGACATACGAAGAGGGAGAGAGCCAAGCAGATAATTAAGTGTTCAATTATAGAGACACAGAGAACACATTTAAAACAGAACTCCTTCAGCTATTCGCTCTGTTTCTGGAGGTGCCTCCTCTTTTTTTCTTTTTTTTTTTCCTTTTTAAAAGAGAGTGCTATCAAATTAAAGCCATGTATCATTCTGTTATACACATAATCACTGCAGGCAGTCACAGACAGATACCCATTTCTCAACTGGTCTCTGTCTGTGATATGAACCCACAAGCTACCCCATAAACTGTCTTAATCTTTAGTACCCTCCCTTTGTATCTGTCTGTGCCCTCTGTTTTACTAAATAATGAGTAATGAGATGGCAGTTAGCAAAGCTGTTTGGCCAGTAACCACTTCTTTTCAATTCAACTTCCATTTATGCTGGTTCTGGCTTGTTTCCATTACAGGAGAAATCACCAGTGACAGACATGGAAGCGCTTCAGAGGAATAATCTGATCAAGGCTTGTGGTTGATTTGATTTTTGTGTGTGCCTTTGTTCTGATGAATTGATCTGATGTAAGACACATAAATTACTTATCACAGGGAAGTCAGGGAATAATTTGCTACGTGCGCGCTCTCTTCTTTTAACGGCATCTTGCTTCAGATTTACACATTACACACCTGGGAAATCCAGTGGAGCAAATGGAGGTGTGAGGGAGAGAGATGGCCTTAATCCATAAATGTTTTATGTTTTTCTCCTTTGTGTTTGGCCCGTGTTTGTCGTATGAAATGAATGAAACTGATCATCTGATGAAAGTCAGGGAAGTTTCTTCTTCCACAAAACACTACACAACAGTGTTGCAGCATTCTCATAAACAACTAAAGTAGATGGGGACTTGTTTCAAAATGTAGATAAACAACCGAAAAAGAACATAAAACGGCTCCATACAGCTCGTCCACTGTAATGCTCTGTAATACTCTCTGCAGGCCCCAAATTGATTTGAAAAGACGTTATTTACACCCTTTTTTAAGTAGAAATCTTCACTGTAGGGGTGTGCACTAATGCTTTTAACTTATCAGCTATAGTGAAGATTTCAGCTTAAAAAAGGGTGTACATAACATGTTTTCAAATCAATTTGAGATCTCTGGGATTCCGTAGACTTGAATTACATTCAATACATACATACATACATACATACAATTTTTCTCTGTCTCCAAAAATGTTTTGTGGACAAAGGAACTTCACCTGACTTTCCATCGGTGAGTATATACTGACTGAATTTCATTTTTGGGTGAGCTATTCCTTCAAGGAGAATTCTGGAAACCAGTCATTGCTGCTGTTACTAATACTTGTTGCATTAGAATGTTTTATTAGCTTTTGTTTGTTCAAAAGCGTTTAATGAGTGGTAATATAACTGTACTTGTTTTTATATCTAAAGCTTTGTACACAGGACACATGCTCTTGTGCCTGCGGTTACTTTATTATCATCATCATCATCATCATCTGAATTAATCGCATGGACTTAAATAGTTTTTCAATGAACTATTTCTCCTTGTGCCCTTGGATTGCAAGAAGCAAAGCAATATGTGAATGAGAAAGAAGAGCTGTGGAGAGCTGCTGAGCATAATTGGTTGTGAATAACTTGGATGCAGTGGCTGCAGCAATAATGTTCTTATCATCCCTTCCATGTCAGGCTCTGTCCCCGCACTGGGTTTTCCTCTGTCACTCTATTAATCAGTGTTGGGATGCAGCAGCACTTGCTGTCCTCTTTCAACCTCAGGCAAGGAGGATGGCTCATCATTGATTACATTGACTGGCTGCTGGAGCAGCAGAATGGCCAGGTGTCTGCTGCCATTGTATCTGTCATCGTAGCACTGTCCCCATTTCAAATTAACATGTGTCCTGCCAAGGTGGAGGCTGGAGTTTATCAGGGCTGAGAGGAGAAGAAAGGCAGTGGTGAAAAGCTTTTGCTGTTGTATTTGGCCCAGTTACTGTCGTGGTTTACCTCTGCAGCTGTAAAAGATTTTGTCGGTGTGTTTATACCTGGCTGGCTGTACAGGATGAACAAAAAGCGAATGAATAAACGCCAGGTTTTACTGCCAAAATGGAACCTTTGTGCTACAGTGAGAGTGCTGCTAATCTTAAGGGGATTCATATTTGTATTGTTATAAGTGTAATGCTATATCCTGTATTTCTGATGTGCCTGACTGAATAGCTCTTTGTTGTGTTGATCTGCCTGTTGCTGCAGCCCATTAGTGTGCTCACTCAGTGTACCTGCAAACACTTTTTTGGTGAAAAACAAAAATGCTCTGAATATTAAATAAGATCCGGCCGTGTCAAAACGAACCTTTGTGCTAAAAAAAACCCAACACAGCTGTGGCAGCTCTGTGATGTGACAGGCAATCAATGCTTTCTGTCATATCATGCCATTCTTCATTTGCACAGCATACAAACACCTGCTGACAGCGTTCTGCCTGTCAAATGCGGAATGAGGTTCATGGCAGGGATGGATTGCCATGTGAGTCTTAACTTCAGAGTGCCAATGTGACCTGAAGTTGGCAGAGGCATTTTAGGTAGTTTTAATGAGATGTTGGCCAGTGTGACAGGGGTGATTTTGGGCCGGCTGCCATGGGCACTGTCTTTTTACCAAGACTAACTGGGATACACAGAGACTTTGGATGCAGCATGAATGATAAAATACATTTGTGTTGAATACTCAGAAGGACCCCTCCTGAACTTAAAGCATGGATGATGACTTAAAGCAATATAAGATGAGGATAAGTTAAGTGTTCAAATAAGTGGTAAGTGAAAATAAGGTAAGGATATAGGAGACTCTAGTTTTATTGCTTCTCTCACTCTCTCTCCAACTACAGATGGTCCAAGGCCGACCCAGAAAGAAATCATTTCTCTGCGGGCATTCATGCTTCTCTTCCTCAAGCAACTCATCCTGAAGGTATACCCCACCTGTCTTCATTCCTCGCACAGCCCCTCACACAGCTTGATTTTGAGTTGCAGCAAGAAAATGTGGAGGTTGTTAATTCTCACTGTGTTCTGCCGGTCCGCTCCTTTATAAATTCAGTGCTATTTATTTATTTCGCCCTGGAAGTGTGTGCGCTTGGCGGGAAACCAGTTGTGCTGAAACCAATTTAATGAACTCATTAGTCAGGCGAAAATGAATAAATGACAGGTTTGATAATTATTTAATCATTTAAGTAATTTATCAAGTAAAGATGCCAAACATCCGTTGGTTCCAGCTTTTCGAATGACAAACTGATAAGGATTTTCTTTGCTTTAATTAATTGTAATCGACTCCCTCTGGGTTTGCTGACCGCTTGTCAGACAGAGTTAACCCTTGTAAGCTGCTCGAAAGGTATTTGTTTTCATACTTTTCATTTTTCTCACTACATGATTTGATTTATTTAAAAGATGAATGATACACTCGTCAATAACAACAGTATTTGAATTTGATTCCTTTCTTTTAATGTTTTATACTGCACAGTTTAAATTGGTGCATTACTTCCCACATCCCAGCATGCCATGCATGTATCTCTGCATCTTGCCATTTTCTGTAACAGGTTTTCAAAGGCATGGCAGAAATAAGAGGAATTTTAACGCTAGACATAAAAAAAGCTGTTCAGTCTGTTTTGTTATAGAAACCTCAATTCTCAAGCAGCGATTGCACAACAATAAAAATGATGACGCTTTTTTTCCCAACTGTACCAAATGTAAAAATACTGTGATGTTTTTTTTTTGTCAGAATATACATCAGACATATTGTACATCTGTAATGCAGCGACACCTTTCCAATTATTTGCAGAGTACATAATTTAATTTGATCCTCTCTTTACATTCTTTCAGGACCGAGGTGTGAAAGAGGATGAGCTGCAGAGCATCCTGAACTATTTGTTAACGATGCATGAGGTACATGAGAGTCTGTACCTGTTCCAAGTGAAATGACTCGATATGTTGTTGTGCCACTTTGCTGCATTGAACTACAAGGTCGCATTTCATCTTTAGAGTTGCTTTTCTAGGAGAAGTTTATTTTTTTTCCAGCATTTAAACTACCGAGCAAGATGATTGAATCCTTTCGATTAGCAATGGCCAAACACAGTCTCTGCAGTGTTGGAAGGTGTACCAGGGGCCTAGGTATATTCTGCAATTGCAGGTGATGCAATTGCAAGGCACATACAAGATGTCTTTGATGCAGTTACATTTAGCCTTAGCAAAGAACAAAGACTATTTTCTTGGTCTTTACCCACTTTCTTTTCTATTTTTCTGTTTCTAATCTTCTTTCACTAACGGTTTGTCTGCAGGACGAGAATCTGCATGATGTGTTGCAGTTGGTTGTAGCCCTCATGTCTGAGCATCCGGCCTCCATGATCCCTGCTTTTGACCAGAGAAATGGAATACGGTAAGCCCTACGGGGATAGACACAATCCCTCTGCTGTTCAGGCACAAAATGAAGAGGTGATTTCACACAATAAAACTAAGCACCTAACCCTTGTGCTATCGCTGTGTGCCTATGAGATGCATGAATAATTCATTGGTTCGGTGAGAACAGGAAATATGCATGGAAAAGTAACTATTAACATATTGATTTCACAATATGACAGGGATGATCTAACTTGCCCCATGTGATCCTATAAAATATAAATGCACACAGCGTAACACTGCTTGTGAGTTCTAAGGAATTCATTGTGGAAGGGCTGCTGCTTTCATTAGGACATTTAATGTTAATGTGAATTCTTCCAGATGGAAAGTGGTTGTCAGCTAACCAGTGCAGGGCCCTCTCATCAACAGGGCTATACTTTACTCTGTCGAGACTGTGTGCTGTTGCCAGCTTTCACTGCTTGTGTCTATTCCAGGGTAATCTACAAGCTCATGGCCTCTAAGAGTGAAAGCATTCGAGTGCAATCCCTCAAAGTCCTTGGGTACTTTCTCAAGCATTTGGGCCACAAGTAAGTAACCGATTCCAATAGCTGTGTAGTACATTGTAATTGCACACTAAGTGTTTTCTATAATGAAAAGTCAAGATTAATCAGTTGTCAAATATCTGTCTTTTGTCTGTGTTGTTTTGCCCTTTAAAGCGACACCATTTCCCTGCAATGTCCAGTTTAAAAACATTACAGCAGGCTACTAAGTTAGAAACTTAAAAATTCATAAATGATGCTTTACATTCAGACAGATGATTCATCTGTTCCTGTCACTCCTTTAAAAAAGTGTACAATTAGAAGAACAAAAAAAAAACAACCTTTGAGTGGATGCCAGTTTTACAAATTAGGGTGCACTTCTTTGTACAACACCTGCATTTCTGGGATTGGGCCCTAAAACCATTACTTCACATTTGAGAATGGTGGAAGAGGTCCAAGTTACTGTCCAGCAGAGTGAAACAAATAAATAATAAAGTACCTACTAGGATGTCAGCATATCTGCTGTATACTTGGAGAGGAGAGAGAGAATGCCTATGGGGGAATATCTTTTGATTCAAAAGGCGGGATGCAGGGAGACGACTTTGCTTTGCTCATAATTACAGTGCTCCAGGTGTTGTGGTATTACTGAATGCTGCTGAATGGAGGGTAAGCGTAGCCATAAGCCCCTGCTAGACAGCCCCAGGCACAAGTAAAGGGCCTTTATCCTCAAGGGAAAAGAGAGCTTCATGAAAGCCTGCCTTTCATCCCTCTCTTTAATAGCTTTTATATATTTTCAAGCCTCATCTTAGTTCACTGTGAGCTCTAGTAAAGCTCATAAAGAATTCAAAATGTTTCCATCATGCTTTGTTGCTGTTATTTCTTTTTGCTAAGTGAATTTGTCATTTTACATTCGTTAGTTCAGTGATGTTAGATATTGTTAGTTTTGTCTGGGTTGGTGAGTCAAATAATCCGTATGATGCGATCGACAGATTTGTTATACTAGTTAAGACTTTTTTGGGGGCAATGCAGTACAAAACAAGCAGAAAAAGCATGCGAGAGAAAAACCAGGATGTATGACATAAGCTCAGCTCAAACATCTGTCTTATAATTGCAAATACGAAAAGATAAAACCGTGTATATTTCATGTCAGGTTTATAGTTTCAGAGCTAAATAATATGTGCCTCAAAGAGCAGTGTATTTAATCTTTTCTCACTGAATAGGGTACATCCAATTGTCATAATTTAAAGTGTGCTTTCATTTCAACGTTGTCTTAACTGATCATTTAAACAGAATGACTTACAGAAAATTACACTCATGAAGTATTACAGCCCACTGTACCTAGTTGGTTGAGCAGTCTTGTATAAGTTCCATCTCAGCTTGCCATGAAACATCAGCCTTTTCTCTTAAATTTCCATATTTATACGATTTTGAGAAGTGCTACTCGTCTAAGTGTCCAGTGTCTTAGTGGCACTGGCAAAAGCTTTTGGCTTAGCATTGTGACAGCAGTAGTTTGTCACTGTTGAACCTATTCACCTGTGGTATGCTGCTGTTGTGTCTTGGAGGTGTTCCTAGTGACAGGCTATCTTCGTTATCCTACACACCTCCAACAAAATTCCCCCAATTTATGGCAGCAGGCAATTCCAGGCACTTGTCTCCAGAGCCCGGTTCCCTGTGGGTGAGAATATGAAAGCAGGCTGACGGCGCTCACTGATCCTCTCAGTGGCTTAGGGAGCTCTAAACAAGGCACTTTACCATTACGTCTGTGTGTGTTTTTCCACAGGAGGAAGGTGGAGATCATGCACACACACAGCCTCTTTACTCTGCTGGGAGAGAGGCTCATGCTACACACTAACACTGTGACCGTGACGACCTACAACACTCTGTATGAGGTAACAAAGCATTTTTCCTCTCAGATGTGCCAGCTCGACTGCATCCTTGGTCTCTGTGTACAGAGTGTGTGACCGTCTTGTCTTCTCGCCGCCTCCCGCCCCAGATTCTGACGGAGCAGGTGTGCACACAGGTAGTTCACAAACCTCATCCTGATCCCGACTCCACTGTCAAGATTCAGAACCCAAGTAAGCCTGCTATGTGTCACAATGACTTATTACTATTACTTACTATTCCTTTTAAAGTGCTTGGTCCTCTGGTAAAATTGACAATGTTTATATATCTGCGCCTGAATGTGATATCAGTGATTCTTAAGGTGGCAGCCACCTTATTGAAGAGCTCTGCCCCCGGCATGGAGTTGATGGAGGTTCGGCGGCTCTTCCTTTCGGACATGATCAAACTGTTCAGCAACAGCCGAGAGAACAGACGGTGAGCAGAACTTAAACCGCCTTTTTAATTATCTCACTGATTAATGTATAAAATAGAAAGAGGAAAACAAAAGGCACCCTCCTCCTCCTCCTTGCGCCATGTTTAATATTCTCATATTGATGCTACATCATCCACGGACATGCACATGTTCTCCAGCAGACGACAGTTGTTCATTCCTGCTTTCTCTCTTTTTTCACTTTCACACCCAATATCTCCTTCTTACAGACAGACTTTAAGACATTCAATGACACTGTAATTAAATTTTAAGTCTTAGGAATCCACTGACCTAAATCAAAAACCTAAATGGCCTGAAATGAATCATGAGGAGCAAGTGTTTCAAATTGTTTAATTTTCCTTTGCTTGCCCATTTTCTATTGTGGCTGTCATTTTGTTTTGTGAGCTACTGCTCTCTTGTAATGTGAATAACAAAGTATCGCATGGCACCTTTATGTTCTTTTGACACAAATAAGAGATGCAGAAGGAATAATTGGTCTAAATCATTTGTAATTCTGATGGAAAAACTCAAAGTACAACAACTACAAACGTAAAATTATTCTTTTTACCACCAACATCGATAATAAATGCCAAACTTGCCATAGATGCTCTTCATACATGCTCTCCTTACATTACTCAAACTTATTATCAAGCTTACGTAAGGCAGACTTTATTGGTTGATTGTGTCGTGATGCGTATTGCAGGTGTCTGCTTCAGTGCTCTGTGTGGCAGGACTGGATGTTTTCTCTTGGCTACATCAACCCCAAAAACTCTGATGAGCAGAAGATCACTGAGATGGTTTACAACATCTTTCGCATTCTGCTCTACCATGCCATCAAGTACGAGTGGGGAGGGTGGCGTGTGTGGGTGGACACACTCTCTATAGCCCACTCGAAAGTGAGTACCGTTTTGTACAAGAGGAAACACTGACCTCTGCTGTTTAGGTAGACATTTTCATGCATTTTGTCTTAAGTAAATTGATTTTCACAGTTGTTTGCATCATAAATATGTGGCTGAAATTGTCTCTAACGTTGGCCTTTTTATAGGTGACATATGAAGCACATAAGGAGTACTTGGCTAAGATGTATGAAGAGTATCAGCGTCAGGAGGAGGAGAATATTAAGAAAGGAAAGAAGGGTTTTGTCAGCACCATTTCTGGGCTATCAGCTCAGGCCTCCGGCATCAAGGGCGGAGTTGAGATCAGAGAAATGGATGATAACTCCCGGACACCTGAGAGCGAGAAGGACTATGAGAGTGCAGACTTGCACAACCTGCTGGCTGAAGGGAAGGGGCCTGAGGAGGGTCTCAGAGGAGCAGAGGGTACGGTAGATCGGGTCAGGGTCGAAGTTCATGACCTTTTGGTGGACATCAAGGCTGAAAAGGTGGAGGCTACAGAGGTTAAACTTGATGATGTGGACTCTGAAACTCTGGGAGTATCTGTGAACGGAGCACTGGTGGAGATGGGTTCTCTTTTGGATAATGTTTATTGTGCTGCTGTGGAAAGGCTCAACAGTGATGTCAACAGTGTGTTGTTGCCAAAGGGCAGTATGGATGACCAAAATGCTCCCCCTCTCATTACTCTAGATGATGAAAAAGACACCATCCCTAACAGCAACAACTTCCTGTTTGGCAAGGTGGCAGGCAGAATAGAGGACAAGCTACTGTCTGATCTCAGTCCAGTTGAGCCTCTGGTCCAGCCCCAACCAGAGCATCCAGTTGACTCTAGCGCCAGTGATGAACTGGGCCTTCTTACTCACATGACAGGCAGCTCCGAGCTTGGCTCCTTACCCAGTATCCTGGAAAAGGAAGAGTTTGAACTACAGCCAGCCTTGCAGGGCATCCGTTCTACGGCTGCTACCGAGGACGAGGCCTCCTCCAGAAGACCAGAGGTCGCTGAGGACAAAGCTGCAGTGGCATCTGAAGAGGATGCCTCGACCGTTAAGACCAGCAGTGCAGCAAATGCAACAAGCAACAATTTTGACACTGAGAGATCAGATGATTGCAAAGACAAGGAGAAAAAGATTCAGACGTCCACCACACAGGTGGGTCGGAAGCTTAATCATCAGGTAGTTCATCATGTGAATTGAGTTATCCAGTAATGTCCAACACCAAAAAGTCTTCACCAAAAAGGCATAGCCAAAGGGAAATTTAACAGTAGACGATCATCAGTAGCTCTTTTTATGCAGACATCTCGCAACACTGCCACAATATAGACCATTCATTATGCCGGCTTCACTTTTTACACTGAACCAAACAAAGCATGTGATTTTAAATAATAAGAATAAGAACTTTATTTATATAGCACCATTCATGCAAAGATGCAGCCCAAAGTACTGAACAGGATAAAAAAGAACCCCCCCATGCATGCATGACGGTGTTCAGAAGAACATAGCAGCACTAGAGTCACTATGTGCAAAGCGAGGAGGGAGACCATTTTCCATTGGATGTGTTGCCCTTTTGTGAACAGTTCTATATTAACAGACCCATTGGGATCATTCCCTTGCACACTCCTCGGTGTAATGGGAACAGAATGGCCTGGTGCACTTCAGGCAACATCCCTCTGAGACCCCAGAAAGTGGGTTGCTGTAATAGTTGGATGAGCCAACAGGAGGGCAGAAATAGATGTAGACAACCATTATTCTGCAACAATTATCTGGGATTCGTTCATTGCTCCCCTCTTCTCGCATGAGCTGTGCTCTTTCTCAGAGGTCACGCTCTTTTGCCTAGACTGGGTCATTAATGAAGGTCTCCCACATGGTTTATTTTTAAACCTTTCTCTTCTGCAGCATAATTGCTCATGTTCCAGTTCATCACTGCTGCTTTTTAAACAGGCTTGCAGGACCTTGTTGACTCATTCATCTTATGTTTAGATGTTGCATTGAGCTTGTTGTATTTTTTCTTTACCCAAAGGCAGGAAGAGGTTGTTTGAGGACTCACTTTGATCTTGGCAATTCATCATTGTCAGTGAATAGTATGACAGTAGCATCAAATCCCATAAAGGGTGCACTATCAATCTTTGCAGAAAAATATGATTTGCCACTAGTGTGTAAACAGTATTTCATGATACTGTTTTATACTGATGAATTTGTCTCCTGTCAGAGTCTACATGGCCGCCTTGCCACTCAGATGGAGAGGGACATACGTGTGGACTTGGGCTTCAGGGGGATGCCCATGACAGAGGAACAGAGACGTCAGTTCAGCCCCGGCCCGCGCACCACCATGTTCCGCATCCCAGAGTTCAAATGGTCAGCCATGCACCAGAGATTGCTCACTGACCTGCTGTTTGCACTGGAGAGTGACGTCCACGTCTGGAGGAGGTGTGTTAAGTGGTGTATGTGAGCTTGACAGAGAGGGAAGGGCGAGCATGGTGCTTGTAGTGATGCTCAGATTACCCCTCCATACCAGAACAAACGCATAAAATTTATTAATATCATAATATGTTAACTACTGTTACAACTGTGACTTATATCATGTAAAAAACGCCTGTACCCATAATAATCCAGTTCTTTCCCTCCTTCCCCGACAGCCACTCCTCCAAATCTGTCATGGACTTTGTTAATAGTAATGAGAACATTATTTTTGTCCACAACACTATCCACCTCATCTCACAAATGGTCGACAACATCATTATTGCGTGTGGAGGGATCTTGCCCCTTCTGTCAGCGGCCACCTCTCCTTCTGTAAGTGCCACCTCATTGTCTTCACTGTGGGGGAATACCGCCATCTAGTGGTAGTTTATTATAACCGCTTGGCAAAGGTTGTCTTGTATGTGGGACATGTATCTGTGGGGGGAAAAAAGACTTGCTTGCGTTTATTAAATAGGGCCACCTTTCATCGCTCAGCTTCGGTCTTAGACAATTAATGCAAAGGTTACTTTTTTCAATCTATTGTAATTCTCAGACTTAATTTGCAGGCCTTAATTGAAATTGATTTTGATCATTCTTTTGTTTATTTTGTCTGCATGTCTAGAGTGCCATGAGTTTTTTTGTTTTTTTTGTGATTTTAATTTCTCTTTCTCAATTTCACGCTGTATTTACAACCCATTTGTGCTGAATGCTCATTAAATAGATCTGAATATGTATGATACCTTTGGACTGGTGCAGATGGTATCCTTCTCAAATATTTCCATTTCAACATGGAGAACATGGAGATATTTGAGTTGGCTTTGGTTTTTATGGTTTTTCTGTTTTTAAAAGTGCTTTAATCACAACTCAGAGGACTGTCAGTGTGCACTTTTGTGTTATGTGACTGGTGTCTCCCTTGTTGCTTGTGCAAGGCGGAGTTGGACAACACTGAAGCAACACAGGGCATGACCTCAGAAACGGCCATCGCTTTCCTGTCCCGTCTCATGGTTATGGTAGATGTGTTGGTGTTCTCGAGTTCCCTCAACTTTAGTGAGATCGAGGCTGAGAAGAACATGTCCTCCGGTGGCCTGATGCGTCAGTGCCTCAGACTTGGTGAGATCATGATTGTATGTTTGCTACTGTAGATGTGAATATCAGTCAATGCATTGGGGAAGTGAAACAGTGACAATGTCTTTATGTGGGGGTTTTTTGGGACGTAAAACTGCATATTTTGCCAGTTACACTGGAAAATTGATGAGCTAGAAAATGCCACAACAGTATTTTCTCCACACTCTAATAATTCCTCTAATCCCTGGTAATCCTCTGTTTGATCAGCTCAGCTAATTAGTTTAACAGCTCTCTGCCAATTCTTTAATAAAATGGAGAATGTGCAGGGTTTTGCTGCATTTTCCTGCAGTAGAAAATTATCATCATCTTGGAATTCATATGAAGAGGGGAGAGAATCATTTGCAGTGCAGTCGGGTACTGTTTGCAAATGGTAGCCTTTTGTGTCTGTCCCATAGGGCTACATAATGTCCTCTCTGCCCTTGTGTGTGCTTGAATCCGGTTTGAATGTATCTGTGTCAACAATAGAGGTTTTTTACATTTTAGATTTTACATTTGAATGCAAAATAGATGACTGCTTAAATTCAGAAATTACTCATTTGTGAATTTTATTGAATCAACTATAACATTTCTGTTGTTTTAGTAGATTTATTTGAAAAGTAAAGCAGCATATTAAATGTCTTTTTGTGTGAGAGTGTATATACTGTATGTCTGTCTATGGGTCTGTGTGTGCACAAGCCTGTGTTTGTTAGAATGTTTACTCCAAGTTGTGCTCTGGGGGATGGGAAATACCGTAGCCCTCAGACATCACAGTGTCTTTGTTGCAATCCTACTGTTTCTCATCACTGGCTTCAGTGTGAAATCAGTCTGGCTGCTGATTTTTCTCCCAGCTTCTGTCCTGGCAGCCCGGAACAAATAGTAATCAGAGAAAATGTATTAGTTTTAGAGAGGTCATACATGTTATCAACATTTAATTTCCATTTAACTCTGAAATGACAGCCTATTTGTATACTGTGTGTGTTTTTCTGTCTCTGTGTCTAGTGTGTTGTGTGGCTGTTAAGAACTGTCTGGAGTGCAGGCAGAGACACAGAGACAGAGGAAATAAGTCTTCCATTCCCAACAACCACAAGACTCAGGAAATCATGCTTAATGCAGTGACTTCCAGCAAGGTAGGATGTATATTTCATCTACACAATGAATGACTGTAACACTTTGCCCCATGCTTATAATGTGACCTGAGTTCTCCTATTCAGAGCATCAGTTATACC
The DNA here is from genome assembly GCA_037974645.1 of Hollardia meadi. Lineage (NCBI taxonomy): Eukaryota > Metazoa > Chordata > Actinopteri > Tetraodontiformes > Triacanthodidae > Hollardia > Hollardia meadi. The sequence goes on from JBBPCS010000023.1 coordinate 7,514,313, forward strand.
CCTTATTATACTAAGTGTGTCTTTGTATACTAATCTACAAATGTTGGGAGACTTTTTCGGTTCTGTATTAGTCAGTTTGCTAATCCCTATAATTCTAGAAAAGAAAAGTAACAGCAAAAACATGTTTAATTGAGCTTCAGCTGAGTAGCATGTCATATTGTGTTATCTCTCTACTTCAGACAGCCATGGAGACTGTCCCAAGTAACCTGTCACCCATCAAGGACCCCGATCGCCTTCTGCAGGATGTGGACATCAATCGACTGCGCGCTGTGGTGTTTCGTGATGTGGTGAGTGCAGGTCTACGTTTGCGTGTCTGCGTTTGTGATAAAGACTTGGCTGCAGGTAGAGAGACGCAATCTAACTCCCTTCAATCAACAGGTGAAACACCAAAGGTGCCCTTGTTGACTGATGATGCTTGCTGTTGTACACAAGCCTGCTAAAGTTGAATATAGATTTCAAAGCAAGTATTAGAATAATGTTTGAGAATGATGTCAGTACTTTGAATGTGTTTTCATGCTCTATGCCAGGACGAGATTGTCTGAATAGAGAGTGATGGGTTGTATTGTGATTCCTCTCCACAGGATGACAGTAAGCAAGCCCAGTTCCTAGCTTTAGCTGTGGTGTACTTCATCTCTGTCCTCATGGTCTCTAAGTACCGCGACATCCTGGAGCCCCAACGTGAGACTGCCAGGATAAGCAGCCAGTCAGGACGCAGCATGCGCCAGGAGATCAACTCACCAACCAGCACAGGTTGTTGACAGTTGTGCTCTACCTTTCTTACATCCATTATTCCTGTTTACTATTCTTAGCTTGTGGTGACTGTGTCAGATATATATGAATGTTAAGTGTGCTTGGTCTTTTCTGATGCGCTGCTACCAGCTTACGCTGAGAGCTCATTCAGTATAATAGCAGGGATACCCTGCCTGCACTCCACTGGCTCACATATGATTTATTCATGAACTCTGCTAATTGCACCGCGCAGAATTAAATGTGGAAGCAATTGGAGACTGGGTATGGAGATGGTGGTTATGAACTTGAATAGGCATCATCTTTCTCTATCGAATGAAAGGTAGTATTTGCCTCAAGTCATAAATCATACATTAAGTCACATGAAAGGAAATCAGTGGCTGCCTACAAAGGCTCAACGCAATGTCTGCTTGAAGTGCCAACTTGCTATTATGAGATGCACGAGTGAGCATACTTTATCAACTTCCATTCAGACAAAAGGTGAGGTACATAAAAGAAACAAAAGGAGGAGAGAGGCCAAAGGAAATATGAAAGTGCAATATTAAAGAGCTTGGAACACACAGAGAATGAGGAAGAAGATGAGCAGTGATAAGTTGAGAGAAGGGAAAGCAGCAGCATGCTGACCAACCACTGTGGGTGTTTGGGGCAATGGAGCCAGGCTTGCTATTTTCAGCCCCATCTGTCAGTGCCCATTAGGCAAGCAATCCACCAGAGGAGAATGGGATCATAGAGGTTGCTGGGAGGAGAGAGGCACACTGCCGCCTTCATAAATTTCACCAGAAAATGGCGGAATTTTCCAGACGGCATGTGGCAGACAATTGTCTGTTGGACCAGGAAGCCAGACGACTTGCTGGCAAAATCAGGCCCTGCTGACATTGTTAAGGGTCATTGATGCATTTAAGTTACCAACACTGGGTCAGGATGAGCTAAAATCAAACTAGAGAGCCACCTCTGCCAGTTTCTGGGAAAATCATCATTTGTTGGGTCAAGTTGATCACTATATATATTTTCAAAGTAAGCAGAGGCAGTATGCCACAGAGTATTCACATTCTTGGTTCACACTCAGCATCTCATGTATATAGAAAGGTACAATATATTATGTACCAGAATAATGGAGCAGCTATCTAACTCTTGCTTCTCAGTTTCAAATCAGTTAAATAGATATGCCTCCTAGGGCTTTAGGCGGGAGAAAGCTAAAAAAAAAAGAAAAAGGGATTCATGTTTTATGATCATAGAAGGAGAATAACCCAGAGATAATCTCACCAAAGGATCAGAGCTTCTGGAGAGAGATCTAAGAAGCTGCATTGCCACATGGCTCTTTCTTCACATGCTAAATTTACTCTGTAAAGCCAGCTCGCAGATGCATTTTTATTCATTAGTACTGGTATTAAATTACTTTGCTTCAAGTACCCATTTCTTATTTGACAGACTCTTGACAGATATTATGTTAGTAGACGTATAGAAAGACTAAGTACAATAAATATGTGTGATATGCTTAAAAATATAGGGTAGGGATCGACAGAAGTTGTTACATTAATTACTGAATTAGTTTGATCACTGAACTAATTTATACAGCAAAAGCAGCAAACTTTTGATGGTTATAACCTCTCAAATGTGAGGATTTATTTCATATTATTGTAAATTGATAACTTTGGGTTTGGGGATGTCACTTCGGTCTCTGGGAAGTTGTTTATTCTTTTAATTGTTATTGTTTTTATTGTTTTATTTTTTTTTTTACAAAACAGTCAAATGATAATGAAAATGAAAAATGGAATGAATATTTTTTTAAAATTAAATCAGGTTTGTTATTAGTGTACATATATTGTATGTGTCTAACTATAGTCTCTTAGTCTCTACCTGTCACTCACTGTTTTCTGTATTTGGATGTGTGTGTGTCTGTGTTTGTTCTACAGAAACACCCCAAGCATTTGACAACAGTAAGGACCATCGGGCACCATCAGAAAACGTCCACATGGAAAGCTCCCTTCCCCACATAGACTCGGGTATCGGAGAGGAGCAGGTAGCCAGCCTCCTTAACGGGTCTGACTTGGATCACAGCGTAGGGGGGCTGGATGCCATGAGTGAGCTCATATCTACACTGTCCTCAGAGGTAAAGAGGTCCCAGGAGAGTCCGTCTGAATCCCCCAGCATGGAGGCGCTGAAATCATCCTCCTCTATCATCAGCATTAGCCAGCCCAAAAGGGGTATCAATGTCAAGGAGATTCTGAAGAGCCTGGTGGCAGCTCCAGTGGAGGGCCTGGAGCTGGAGCCTGTGTCCTACCCAGATCCTACTGCCAAGGCCCAGGCCCATACCATGCTACCAGTGCAGTTTCACTCCTTTGACAGGTGAGAACGTATCATAGTTGGGTTTTTTGCCTCTAACCTGGCGACAGCCATGGTTAGAAGCAATATCTAACAGGATAATGAAGATGAATTTATAACATTTTACATCCAAAAAAAGGTCAACTTCGCTGTGACATCATAATATTCTGCATTATTTAACATCAGAATTAAGGAACAGAAGGGCAGATTAGATTTTATAGATCTTCTGTGCTGCCTGGGTGAAGATGTGTGCGAGGCATCCATGTTTTAGAGTTTGGAGCTTCTTTGCAGCAACATCCATATTTGAAGCATTGTAGTCCACCACAAGCTCAGTGGTTTTGCTAATATTGAGCTTCAGGTTATTGTCGTTGTACCATGTGACAAAGCTCTCTATCAGTCACTACATATATTACATGAGTCTGGACAGACATGGATGGAAATTGCAACTTCATTGGCGCGCTGAGGTATGCAAACGCAAGGCGGTAATTCCAGTTTCAGTATGCAAATCAATCAAATACTGCGTTGAGTTGTCAAGTCCATCATGTGTATCACAGTGAACATGTAGTCAGCATTCATTTTAAGTCACATTATTATTGCTGGATAAAGTAAGCATTAAAACACAATTATGATTAAATTTGACAAAAAAGTATTCAGACTAGATGTTGACTGTGGATGACACAGCAATGTTCTGCTGATTGATTTATATACCTTACATGACTGAATGTAAACCAACTGTTTCCTGAAATTATAGAAACAATACCTTTTAAAAAATCTAAACTATATCATTGAAATGAAAAGCAAAAATGTTAATTATACAGTACATGATTTGTAGTTACAGTGAGAAGCTAACATTTGCAAAAATACCAGTGTGGCCCTTTAACTGAACACAAGTTTTATATTGTTCTTAATTGTTAAAGCAAACTTTGTTAAAGCCAAAAACAAACTGTGATGATATAAAATAAGGTACATTTAAATTATATAAAAATGATATATTATCATATGTTGGACTATCATTCTCAGAGGTTTACATTTCTCTGAGGATAGCTAGAAATGATTAAATACCAAAGATCTTTGAAGTGTGTGTGTGTGTGTGTGTGTGTGCGCGTGCGCGCGCGCGCTATCACTCAAGCCACTGCAATTCACTGAAGATAATATCTTAGTTATCTTATCTTAGTTATCCAGTATACCACTAATGGTTTCTAAGGAGCATGTAACACATTATTCATTTCAGGCCACTTGTGTTGTTCTCATATACCACGGCAAGGAATTCCTATGTTTGAAAAGGTCCCTGAAGCACGGTGGCACTGCTGCGGTTTATTTACATTCCTGGATTAGATAAAACCACACAGTAATCTATCTGGATTTGAGAGTTTACAAACCTGCTCCTGCAGGGATTTCAAGCTTCAGCTCCCCCCCGATCCTTATCCCTGATGCTTGATAAAGTTTTTTAAATCAGATTTTTTTACTGTATATTTTTGTTGGTTTAGCACAAACAAAAACTCTGTCCTCTGGACCTCACTGATTTGGTAGAGTTTTCGTGTGTGTTAGTGTAATCACTGCCAGGCCCCAGAGAGACAGCAAAGGACACGCTGAGTAACAATGGGGCCCTCCCTTCTTTTTAATGCATACTGCTGCTGCTGAGCTGGACTGATGTGGGTCCGATGAATAGGGGAGAAAATGGAGGAGCATGTGGAGAGAGGACAGCTGAGAGGGTGGGGGTCTCCAGGGCGTTGATGACAGATTAAACAGAAGCGGCCTCACGCCACACCACGGCCCGGCCCTGTCGCCCTCGCCGCTCAAATCCATAATAGGAACTGGCAGCCTGAAATGAGTCGCCACAGCAAAGTGTATTATTTTTGAAATGCTTTCACACAAACCCTCCTGATCACATATACAACTTTGTCTCATGCTTTTCACGTCACTCCTCCGCCAGCCTCCATTTGCTGTGTCTAATTGTTTGCCACCTGCCAGCGAAATGAGCTGCCAGACATGGACAGGCCTTTCATTTGTCTGTAATGGCAGCAATAGATTAGGAGTGACAACATCAAAAAAGAAAAAAGGAGAGAAAAAAATGGCTTAAAGTGGAGTGCACAGGGGCAGTTGTTGCAGAGGCCCCCTCTACCAAAGAGGAGGGGTTTAAATGGCTCAACATCCAGATTTCCGTTCGACCAGATGGATATACAGTACCTTATCTTCCTTAATCCTCAACTTCCTTCCTTTCCCCCTCTCCTATTAAGTCTCTTAATTAGCTTAAGAGATATTATTTGTCCTCACATATTTGATTTTTTTTTTTTATATGATGTCGAGCAATAATAATTGGCTTTAATTGAAATTGTGCAGGCATGTAAGCCCATTTCATCTGTATCTATCCTATTCTTGAATAAAGCACTATTAGATTAGATTCCAACTGTTGGATTTATAAAGGAAAAAATTTCTTTGGTTATGCTTTACATTGCAGTCATCTCCCACAACCTCAGACCTCATTAATATTAATTCCAGGATTAATCCTTGCTCTATTCTCTGCAACTCAATTAAGACAATCTTATTAATAAGATATGTGCTAGATAATCTATGCATGATTCATGAGCACTCAGCTAATGAATTATTCATTGAAAAGAGGTTTGTGTTTCATCAACATCCTGTAGATCTAATGTAACGTCCCTGCTGTGCCAGCTGTGCAAGGGAAACGTGATTAAATCCATGCCCAGTTTTTACAATCAAAACATGCTGTGATGTTCTGATGCCTGTCAATAAGATTCCACACAGGAGAGCAGTACAGTGATCTACTAAATAAATGATACTTGTTATCACTGTTCTTCAGCGTACAGCTGTATCTATGGAGATAATAATATTTCAGTAAGCTTTCAAGCTTTTACTCTTTTACTCTCCTGGAGTTGATTTTGATTTGCTATTCACTATTTTTGGTATTATATACCTGCCTGTTGTTGATGGATCTACTTTTTGATATTATTTATTGACTATAGAGATATGGGGTGGGTTATATAAGTGGAGGGATGTTCCTAATTTTGAAAGACCAGCTAGAACTTCGCTAAGGTGCTGGAAAGTATAAATGAATCCAAACTGAAAGTAGAGGTTTTCTGTGCACTTAGTTCTATACAGTGTTTCACTTTAATGTTAAGCGTGATGTTTATGAAATGCAAATGTCCTGACCTGACAATGCAAATTGGGTGACCAGGCACCCAATGTGTAATATACGTCTACTCTGTTTATAGTTTATCGATGGAGAGAAACTACAGAGCTATTTCATCTGTTACATAACACTTCATAGACTTCATAGCATTGATAATTGTGAGAAATCAGTTGTACAGTAGAAAAAGATGTAAGATAAATGACCAAAAAACCTGAAATATTTATTGGCCAATTTAGGTTTGTTTCCCATGGATTCCAGCATGTTTTACTTGATCTACAAGATGGAGTGTGGACATAATAGCAACATAAAACAGTAAAAGTCTGTGTTGTTTTGTTGGGGAGGGGGGGGATTTCTGGGGATTTGCTTCAGATGACAGCAGGCTTAGCTCGTGACAGAGCAGAGGCCTGGCCTGTGTCACCCAGAGTAACTGCCGGAGATTGGAAGAGACATTATCTGGCACCCTCATGAACCCAAAGGCCAACTGCAGACCTGATAAGGACAAGCTTTCCTTCTCTTTTCTAACAAGGAGCTCTTGCAGGGCCAAGTTCACTTCATCCTCTTTAATCCTTGGCCAATCAGAATGTACGAGGACAGAGGCCTGGTGGGTTAGTGGTTTGTCTGTGCTTTCATGCGCGGTTACATGAGGTCACAAGTGTATCTTTCATCTCAAGCCTCCACAAGCTTTCCTTTGCATGTTTCATTCATGAACTCTGCCCCTTTCTCCTTAAGCATCGTGTGATGTTTTGTACAGTTCAAATTTAAGCATGATCACTACTGAAATTATCAGATATTATGCTTAATAAATTCCTATATTAAGTTGTTTTCCAACTCACTATCACTCAACTATAAAACATAGGCTTTCTGTTCCATATTTTGTGCATGCTGCCAGGGACAACATCAAGAGCTATGTTATCAGTTGATGCTACATTCAACCGGAGTGGTCCTACCTCTGGAAACCTTTTGTATGCATATGTATATATATATATACAGTATTGTCATAACCTAGTAAAATAGAGAAATTTACCAATATCTCTCTGGTAGGATATTGATTCTAAAAATGTACATACTTCCCAGGGTACTTTTTTTTTTTAGTTCACTGTTCTTTTACCCACCTCATATCGTCTGCTGGGATAGGAATATGTGAAGAATTAAATTAGTCCATTTTCAGAGAACAAAGAAAAAATTTACCATTTCAATTCCAAATTTCAAACTACGGCCTTTCAGTGTCTTCCGATAATCCTTCAGTCCTTCAACAACCCCTTTGGGTGTGTGTATATACAGATGGAAAAAAAAGATCCAGTAATAGCCCATATCATTTTTGTGTGCTGTCATTTTAAAAGGATGAATAAATGGACAACAAAAAAGCACAGACATGCTCTAATTCTTCACAAACGTTTATTAAAACATTCTTTCTTCCATTTCTGTGGGGAATCACCCATTCACTGAATACAACCCTCCGAGCAACTCTTTCTTTATGTACCTCCAGCAATTCCCAACTCTTAGATTACCCACTTCATGATCAGATTGACACACTGCTCAAACTTCATAAACATCATGTATCATCTTTAAAATTTTATGCTTAGACCTGTCAAACCTGTATACATATGCATGAAACACAGACCTCTCAGTATCTGTGAACACAATAAATTGGAATAAGGTCTGGAGGAATATTATCTTAAACTCAGGTTTTATTCATCGCTGAGAGCACATTGTATGAAAATGGTAACCACACCAAACTAAACTATATATGCATCAAATTCTCCATATCCATATCCTGTGTTCCTGGCAGAGGTCTCTAGGTAGTTAAGCTTCTGAGATTTGCCCTGAGATGCTCTGCTGTAGGATTGTGGGATTGTTGGGTTTTCTTGGCTGACAAGCCTCTTTAATTTCGCATGGAGGTCAGGGACAGTGCTTGTGGAATGACAGACCGGGTTGGTGATTTCTGTTTTGTTTTTTTAAAAGGGGATGGAGGATATTAAAGTGCTCTCATGGTAGTTTGCCAATTCAGTCTACACATGTTTTGTGGACTAGGAGAAGGCTTACAAACTTGTCCTTATGACCGTTGGTACAAACTATATGCCTACTCTCGGCAGGAAGTCAAACATGTTTTTAGTGGGTGTTGGGCTCTGGATTGTCCCCTGTCACTGATTCTGATTCTTTGCAGACGATATGGTTCTGATGACTTCAGCAGACTCTGACCCTAAGCTTGCACAAGGGCAGTTTGCAGTTGAGTGTGAAGCTGTCAGGATGAAAGTCAGCACCTCCAAGTCTAAGGCAATGGTTCTCTGCCAAAAAATAATGTATTGCTCCCTTAGGGTTGTGAATGATTTTCTGCCCAAAGTGAAGAAGTTTAAGTATCGTAGGGTTTTGATAAAAGCATTTCCTCAATAGGGTGGCTGGGCTCACCCTTAGTGATAGGGTAAGGAGCTCACATGTGGAGGGAGCTCAGTGTAGAGCTGCCAGAGCCAGTTGAGGTTGTTGGGACATCTGATTAGCATGTTTCCTGAGCCTTCCTGAAGGTTTTGCTATGCTAACTATTAGGAGACCCCAGGTAGACCCAGAACACCCTGGAGAGATCATGTATGTCATCTGTCTTGGCAACATCTCCACCAGGAGGAGTTGGTGAGAGGGACAGGGTGCCTTATTTTCATTCAACTTGGTTGAAGGGTGTACTATTGGAGTGGATCTGAATCATGGGACTGATAAACTGCACAAATTATTTTTTACTTTTTTTTTAATATTGCGAGATGAGGAATTTGGCGTCAGCGGAATAAATGCTATACATCTTAAAACCCAGTAGATGGTAGTGAAGTTCAATAGTGACAAAACAATACAAAAAAATACAAAGCCAATTTTAGAAATAAATCCATCACAATCCACATTCACGGGAACCAGTAAACATCTGTGGTAGCCTACACGTGTAGTTGGTCAAAGTTGATACAGAAAGCAGTTGTTGGAGCACTCGGGGACAGTGGTTTCATGGGAGAACCAATGCAATTTTAACAACGCTTTTTTTTCCTTTAAATATACAAACTTAAAGGTATACTATGCACAATTTTCCTAAAAACAATGTATAGACTCATAGAGACTGTCTGCAGAGACCTTTCCTACTGCCTGTATTTTTTATTTTATTTTTTGTTTTGCTGTGTTCTGGATGTATCTATGCATCACTGATTCTGGAGAAAGATAGTTGATTGTTGAGTCTCAGTGCACCTTTGTGTAATGTGTTTCCTAACAGCAACAGACAAATCCTGCATAGTATGCCTTTAAATTTGACTCGGGTAAAAAGTTCTTCCTTGTGAAAATGCAGTTTTTTCAGAACAATTGAACTTGATACCAGCTACAATGGCAAGAGCAAATGGAAGGAAAAGTGTAGTAGCTGGTTGGCCGGCCTCTTGCCTTCAGGCTTATTTACTTTAGCCTCTTTTGTCCGTTCGTCTGTGTGTGTGTGTGTGTGTGTGTGTGTGTGTGTGTGTGTGTGTGTGTGTGTGTGTGTGTGTGTGTGTGTGTG
>JBBPCS010000023.1:7540214-7559820 GCA_037974645.1 Hollardia meadi
TGTGTGTGTGTGTGTGTGTGTGTGTGTGTGTGTGTGTGTGTGTGTGTGTGTGTGTGTGTGTGTGTGTAAGAGAGAGAGACTTTAGTTGTTAATGTTTGTTTTCACCCTGATGCACAGAAATTGCTTTGCCTTTTATTCTTAAATTCTGCCTGGAGGCATGCTGAAGGACATTTATCATTTGTGTACAATACATTACAGACTAAATTTTTTTGAGGCAGTCAGGAGAAAGAAACCTGTATAACTCATGTGTTAATATTTTTTTCTTTTAACTGTGTGTTTTCAACTCTGCTCATCAGATTGATATAACGATCTCGCCTGCCATTGCATGCATTTTTTTTTCAGTTGCAAACAAATGCAGATTACCTGCATCCCTGAAAGCCACTCCATTTTGAGCTGTTGTTCTCTTTGTGGCAAAATCTGTAAGAAATTGTCTTGTAGCACATGCAAGAACAACAACAACAACAGACGACAAGGAAATAATCTGTGCAAGGCTTGAAAACAGCTGCTGTGCAGTCATGTGATCTGAGTGAAGAATAAGCAGATCAGACCAAATGGTGCCCTGTTAGATCGTACTATATGCTTGCTTGATGATGAATGTCCCCTGTATAGACTCGGCATAGGAAAATCAATACTCCTCAAATTGAAACAGTATAGGGTTGTATTGATCCGCCGCGCTAAATCAAAATGAGGAGGCTTTGATACATCTCTCCAAGACAGCTCCCTGCCCAGTAATGACACACTATCAATTTTAGCTTTACACTGATAAATCAAGTTGAAAATTGGATGTCAGAGTTTTTTCCAGGGGGAGAGTGATTTTCCCGGCCCTCCGGTCCCCTCTGCTGTTGACCTCTGAACCCTGCCAGTGGATTATAAAGTTCAAGCTCGTCTGAAGTGAAAGTAGATGTCAAGGCGAGGCTGATGAATTCATTGAAGAAGAATGTCCCCCAATTTTTGCAGCGTGGGACTACCTTACTGTGACAGTACTGCAGAGTCTCTGTCTGGTTTGCAGTTCCCTCACACTGCTGAAGGGGAAGTCATGCAGCAAATGTTTGTTTCCCACACATTAAAAGCCTGTAACGATTAGTTAAAATTACTGTGACAGGTATGCATTGTAGTGCATTTTTAAATTATTAAAATAAATAATTATATTAATAATTAATAATAATTATCCTTTTAATGTTTCTGCATCACAGAACGTTTTAACACTGTATACAGACAACATTTTTTATTGTTGTCTGCACTATCCTACATCTGGTGCAGGTGATATGGCCTTACATAGACACACCGACATAGTAACACTTAAATATTCACAGTGTGAGCTTCAGTGAACTTCTCTTGCGTCATTCTCTCCCATTCATGTGGCAGCACTCCTCAGGTGCTAATTGTTTCAACACAAGCACCCTAACAGAAATGTAAAAGGTCCTGAAGGAGACAAACCTCCCTTTGTTACCATGCCGGTGCCCATGTTCACATCAGCTGCATCAGTGACAGCTGACAGAGGAGCCTCTGCCGGCCCCCCACAACAGACCTTAACCTTACCTGACTAGTCTATTGATTGTCAACGTTTCTTCTGTATAATTACTTTTTTGTGGCAGAGGAGAGAGATAGGAAAATGGCGGCATATATTGATCTGTGGCAAGGCAGTGAAACAGCCATTTTCCTTGACTAACAGTGAGTTTCATCTCTCACACTTGATGAATGGTAACAATCTGCCTGTGGATAATAACTTCGTGATGGAATGGACCTTTTTACTCACAATGTGGCCGAAGTATTTGGGTCTTGCCTGATAGGGTTATCAATTCTAATATAGAGGTCTACGAGCACAAGCGGGGAGCACCTTTATAGGACCTTAGAGCCTTCGAGGGTTTGAAATCTGATGACCCCTCTGGGGCTGAAAAGCAAGGCCAAGGTCTCTTGTTGAGCCTGACAGTAAAAACAAAAATCGACCTCATTTTGCATCTTTTTTGGCAAATAAATGAAAACTCACAATATGAGTGTAGGGAGGTGGAGTCTGTAATCATAACTGTACAAAGTGTACGAAAAGAACAGTTGCATCATGTGTATTTTCAACACAATATCAATATTTTATTGACTGTGCTCACTACATCAAACTCTTTTCATGGTCTGAAGCAGTCCAATACATACCATCTTTCGCTTTTCAGTCCACTATCTGGAGAGGGTTAAAAAAAAATGCAACTGCTTTTAAAAGAGCTTGCAAGTGATAATGTTTCTCTATCCTTTATTTAATTATATCTTATTTAAAACACGGTGCTTCTTTCTTCTTTCATGCTGATATTCTCTCTACTTTTGCATTTGTTCTTGACCTACACCAGCCTCTATTCCCTTGGGGCACTCTTAACCTTGCACACTGTGCTAATTATCTCTGGAAAGAGGCCCATTCACACAATCATCAATTTCATCTGGTGCTGAAATTGAGCCGGGCATCGCCTGACTGTGCCCCATTTCCGATGAAAGATGGGGGATCCGCGAAGCTGGCGATGCAGGGGAGTTCACCTACAGTACAGTGCGCTCCTCGTCCCTCGTCTGATCGCGTACGTCTGTCTTCATTACATCACATGACCTGGAGTTGATCTTGTTGCTGCTGTGTGTTGTTTCCCTTTCGTCTTTGTCCAATACCCGTTCCCTAGTGTGCCTATTCTCTATCTCTCAATCTACAAAAGTCAGATCAAATAACTAGAAGCATTTGGAGCTTAGTTTGGTACCCTCGTGACTTCAGCAGTGATGATAAGAAATGGCGAAATTAAGGAGATGAAAGGCTCGTGTACAGTTTGCAACCCTTCTGTGATAATCTGATCATGATGTTGGCCATACAGTCTCATAAGTCTTGGCATTGGACAGATATATGATCAAACTCAATGTGTTTTTATAGAGGAAGTTGTTGTGAATTTTTTTTTCCTACTTAGTTAATAGGTTACTTTGAAAGCAGTGGGCCGAGAAACGCTTATCACCATATGGTTGCCAGTCATCACTTTGTATTCACAGTGTCTTATTTGCTGTTTTGTTTTTTATCTAACAGCATGTATTAGTGTAAAGATGCTTAGCAATAAGAATGCACTGTTTGAAAGACAATGTGTTAGCATTTCCTCACTTCGGTTTTCAGTGTCTGATGGTTTTCATGATGGGATCTGCATCATTACAGATTCGCATGTGTGGTTGTCCGGTTCAATTAAGTAATGTTATTCGGTCAAATGAGAGGTTGTTGCCTACACTTCTGGACTGAATATAGTGTCGTAATTTCCTCAATAGTTCTGTTCTGCAGGTACTTGTTAGGTAGGTTACCAATAAACTATGTCTTTATTTTATTTTCGAATGAATGTCTCTTTTTTTAAAGTCACCAACACTTGCAACTTAATTCCTCGTGCACTTTGTAACTCATAGCCAGAGCCTGCTTGGATAACTGAAAACCAAAGAAAAGACCAGTTGTCCTCAGAGTTGCACTAAAAACTGATGTGTGTTCAGTGTGCCAGTGTGTGTATGATAGAAACCAGTCACTGCGCCTTTGAATAGAATTGTCAGTGATTACTGGCATTTATTATAATTACCCCCCTCATCATGTCACCAATGGAAGCTTTTTAAAAGGAGTATAATGGTGTCTTATTGAATCAGCATGTCCCTGTCCTTCCTCTTGACCGTCTCATACAAATCTCCTCTGAGCATAAATAGAATAAAAAGGAAATCTTGAACCATGAGATCCTCATCTGTCTGCAAGCCAGCTGTGTTTTAGTGAGCCATTCTGGTTTAAGTGACGTGAAAATCATGAAGGCAATTATTGCTTTTTACAACAGATCAGTGCAACGTCTTTATTTCAAGGATTTTATCTTAATTGTTTGGGATTTTGTTTTGTCACCCTGCAAGGTGATTGTGTGGATTTGAGTGAGTATGGAGCACTCTCAAGTAGCTATACTTGAAAAACAACTAAACATGCTGTATAGTTGTTTTGCTTTGCTCTAAGCCTTGCTGATTTGACACACAATTCCGGCCTCAAACAAGCACTTTTACCTTGGTGTGAGCACAGGTTTTCTCTTGCACTTGCTCAAGTTTACCCTTTACTTGAGCATTAGTATTATTCTCCAAATAATCAGGCAAAATATGAGAAAGCAAAATATGCTCTCCGCTGCAACAGTAGCACTAAGAATATCTCATCCTCTAATCCTAAGTCCTTGTCAGCTGTCAACAGTATCTCTCTTTTCTCGAATAATGTTATAGTTTCCTATTAAACCGATATCAATCCTTTTATTTTTCTCCCCATCTTATTTTGAATTACGCCTGTCAGCTTTCCCTTTCTTTCTACAAACAAAACACATTCCCTGTAGACAGGGGTGTTAGATCTGGCAACTCAAAAACCTCAACACTGGCTCCTTGAGGAGAGGAGTGCTTTAAATACCTATTTGAGAGAGAAGAGAAGAGACGATAGTCATCTTACGCATTTATCCTACTGCACTTAGCAAGTCTGAAAGCATCCATAAATAATGTTGCTCCTGTTTCCTGTAGGTTATCAGTGCTGGAAAATTAGCTTTTAAAATGCGGTTTGAGATCCATTTGGGTGATTGATGGGTGACGGGACTAATAAATTTTACCGGTTTCTAGGAGGCCAGCTCACAGCCATTCTTTATGGCTGTCATGAAGCCAGACATATTTGATGTGGAAAATAAAGGGGTCTCAAACCAACTCAGCTTAATAAAGCATTTGGCTGTTGGATGGAAAATGTGTTGTTGTTACACAGGCAAGTAGCTTTCTATTAATGATTCTGAAACAGTGTTTTATCTGCAGTCATGAAAAATGTAACGACTAGACATGATTGTTAGCTTTTGCCATGTATTAAATGGCACACATTTGTGCATATGCTTGCCAAGTTCAATGCATGGTTTTGAGTCTCATAGGAGAGAGGATGGCTTGATTTTGACAAAACATTAAACTTGTTTATTCCTTATTTCCCACCTTGTTTTTAAGACATGGCTGCTCTGTTTGGTGACTTGCTGCCACCCCAGAGGTCCCTTGTGTAAGAGCATAGTAGCTCTCAGGTGTAGATCTAGTGCAATCCTCCTGAGAACTTTTTTGGACCACCCTCAGAGAGGTGGTTCCTTCAGCACAGTCCAAATCCGGTCTTGCACTGACCACATAGTCTAGAATACCACATTCAAACTGAAACCATCTGCACAGGTCAGAACAAGGGGAAGACGCATCAAAATGATGGCACACAACTCATTAATCAGTCATTCTAAGGGTTTGATTTGTTGTTCTTTCCATTGCTGTTAAAGACAAATAAAGATATTTTGGCTTAAAGTTATACTCAAATGAACAGCCTCAAGCAGACCCAATAAAATGCATCAAATTCCATTAATACTTTTATAAGGGAATCTTCAAAGTGGCGGATTTATCCCCCACTGGCATCTGCTGTCTATTTGCACTAAGAATTAGGGGACATAATCTTCCGCAGTAATCGCCCAGTTGCCTACAGTGGATTTACATTTTTCACACTGTGTAATCTTGCATTTACAATATCATTTACGTGGGTTTCTCCTTTCAACCCGCTGACATCTCTCTTTTCCTCTGTTAAGCTTTGGGGGAGATTGACAGGGGACAAGCTCAAGGCGTTCAGTCTTGCTTTGCATATGGCGGCTCATGATACATACAATGAGTGCACACTTGCACGCATACTCAATTTTGATTGATATTTAACTGAAACTGAGCTCTTGTTGCTGTCAGAGCCCACATAAGTCTCCTGAGCCTTGTGATTTCTGACATTTGCAGATATTATATTCACGGAGCAAGCAGGCTGTATTTTGTGATGTGATCCCCTGTAACACTTTAATCTGTTTAGACTGCTTCAATACTGTAGCCGGGAAGGGGGCAGAAACCATACAATGCAATAGACGGCTGCCTGCCAAGGTCTTACTGTAGCCTTCACGCAATGTAAAATCTCTACTTTGATTTGGACATACGGAACAAGATCCAAGGTTTTATTTGAAGCTTCGGGTGGTTGTTTCCAGTATTTTACTTTTATAATATGGAGGTAAAAAACAACATTTTAGATACGAGCGTAAAGTGTTTGGCAGCATGTACTTCATGTTTGTGTAATAAATAGCAATAAAGCTGTCTGTATGAGTTACACTATGTGCATATTGAAGTGTTCTCTTTCACCCACACGTTATAGCTGTTGAAGTTCAGCAAAATGAAACAGTGATGCCATATGTCTTCACATTTGACTGAAAATGAAATGAAAACGAATGCCATGCCAGGCTGATGTAATCACCTCTCACCTTACCGTCAACTGCACACCAATTATTTGAACCATTACTATTTTTTTTATGTATTACTTGTCCCGTTAAAAGTAAATTAAAGAATTTTTTTTTCCTGCTTTTTCCTCTAAAGGAAACATGAAGGCTTTGAAACAGCTCCAGCTAGTGCACAGTTGGAATAAGCAGCACTTAGTAACCTAATGCTAGTCCTGGTACTTAATGGTTTGCATTAGCTGCAAGCAATAAAATTACCCCAGGTCCTCACTAATGTTGGAATAATCATTTACAAAGATGGTTACCACATGCTGGAACTGTTTTCTTCTTTTTCTCTTTTTTTTTTACGGCCCTAATTCACTGTTATTAATAATGAATAAAAATGCAATTTTCTGTCGGCTGCTCCAGGGCTCTGGGAATCATTTCAATGAATATTTCAGCACATTATTTTAATCATGGCTCCACATATACAGGGAGGGGGCTTGGTTTATAGGCTCATGCCTCAACCGCCTCAAGACCCCGATCATTAAACCCCACGCTGTCTGCGTTGAGGTCCCTACCTTTGATTTACAAGACTTGTTAAAAAACATTGTAAAAAAAAGGAGGCAAGCTGTGCCATTTATACTTGTAATTTGATGCTGTATTTGTTAATGGGAGTGCCTGTGATTTATGTGTGCGGCAGTGGCTGCTGCTCCCTGCTGTTTTGATGCCATAGAACATTACTGTGCCTCTGCAGAGCATGCCACTCGTCAGCCTAATAAATCTGCTATCTGTGGCCTGATTTTCCTCCACAAGATGTTTTCCCCTGATAAGAAAAGGCTGCTGTAATCAGACCATCACGGGGAGGCGTGTGCTTCACCTAACCTACTTGTCTTCTTGTCTCTCTCATAGTCAGCCCCATGACTTCTGGCGTCTGGACTACTGGGAAGATGACCTTCGGCGGAGGCGGAGATTTGTCAGAAACCCATGTGGCTCCACCCACTTAGATGTCACATGCAAGTCACTGCAGGAGTATGGTGAGTTTATTTTTTTCTTTGTGGAATCGGTGTATTTTTAGCCCCATCGGAATTTGGGAGCTGAAGATTCCAGGACATCATTACCCCATATTAAATGTAGCCCCATATTAAATATCGACGCTAAAGCATTGAAAGGGCACTGAAGTTAGCCGAGGCTTGTCCATATAGTTTCGCGTATTAGCTTAGGAGAAGTTACGTGTCATTTTTATAGGCAACATATTTACGAGTCCTGTGAATTGAACATGACACATCCATTTTATTGCACTTCTTTATTTCCATCACAACACATACTCCCTTGCTTTATTGTTCCTTCTCTTTGCCTGAAACTTTTCTCATTGGCCCGGGCAGTCTTGTAGTGTTGCCCACCACCCTGTGTCAATTTTGCCTTATGTCATGCAACACTGCTTTTTGAAGGAAAAACAGCTCAGTACTATTAAACACCCTTGGCCCTTCCCTTCCTCCAGTAATTGAATAGCAGAGCAAATGTATTAAAGGCACAGGGGTGAATGTATTGATTCTAGAATTGATGGAGTTAGTGCCTGTTTATACTTCATAGAAAATATAAAACAGGCAATGCATTCATGGTCAGGATAGCCTTTTAAAATGACTGTAGACGTACAGCAACACGGGCATAACGGTCACAATGTTCACTGACCTCTGGCTGTCGCAGTGATGAGCTACAGAAGCCGACCGTTGGAGGTTCAGAATGTTATCTGGCTGCTTTCAACTCTAGCTCTACCATAGCTGCTGTATGAAGATCATGGCAGCTCTGCAGATAAACACATGCCAGCTGCTGCCTCAGCTGCAGGTGGTCCATATATGGGACACACATGCAATAATTGCATGTGTGTTTTTATTCCTTTTAGCCATAAGCTAATTTTGTTGGCTTTTGGTGATGTGTTGATACAGCTGTGCGGAGGACTCAAGGAAACAAATGTTGCAGCACTTTTAACCTGCTGTAAAATATTAACGGCTTTTAAGAACTTCAGTATCATCTGCAAAGAAATAGAATGGCATCAAGTGTCTCCATGTAGAACATATCAAAACATCAATAAGAAACTCTCAAAATACTCCTGTAACATAATGCACTTATCTATTGGTCCAGTATGCTGCGGTCACCTCACCTGATAAAGGTGGGCGCAATAACCTCAGGCTCCATCTTGCACCTTTTCGGTCTTTACTATAATCTGTTTTGATATTATACTCTTTATTTTGTTGCTCTTTAAAGGTGCAATTTGTAAGTAATGGCCATAATTTTACTTTAAATAAAAAAAAAAAAAAAGAACTAACATTATCAGCAGAATGTGAAGAAACAGCAGTATTGATTTTATGTCAAAGACGTCTATGTATTGTGTTGCAGATACAATGTACAGTATCTACTGAAGTTAGCGTGCTAACTCTATCCCCGGCCTGTACACTCCCACTTTGTGCTTCTAGAGGCAACAGTCCAATAGCCCCTGTACTTGCGTAGCTTCTGCTGGGAGATATATATACGAGCGGCGAGTTCGTTAAGTTTCACAAGCTCTCTTAGTGTTTAGTCTAATAAGTAAACAAAACAAACTCTCAAAATGTCAAAAAAGACAGGCTTGATTGCCTTGTGAACTCATCATAAAATACACTCCTTTCAAAGGAGACATAAACTAAATAAAACTCACCAAAATGATCTCGGTTTGTCTTTCCATAATCACCTCTGATTTGGTCGAAGTAGATCCTCATTTCACAGAGTAAGATGTGAAAATATTCCATCTCCAATCTTCTGCGATTTCCACATTCTCTAGTCCCTGCCTGCTGTGTCTTGTCGTCCCTGGAATCATAGTCCTCGCCTGAACTGGTCTCAGAGGCTGTGTCCATTCCCAGTTTGGTTTCCAGCTGTGTTCAGGTGGCGGAGCCTGGTTCCACTGAGCCCTGTTGCCCATGGTAGCTCCCTTCGTGGTCCAAGGTTACGATCTAGGCAGACTTTAGTGAGCAGGAGGCCTATTAGCTCCACTGCTAACAAAGCTAACAGTCGCTATAGCTACAACCAAAGATTACACAGCCCAAGATAACTAACTTAGAGCAGACAGTGACAGCATTTGGCGGTTACTCTGGTGATATGCTGCCCCATATATTTTTGGAGGTACCTTCAAATGCACCTTTAAGCTTTTAATTTATTTTTAAAAATGTATTTTATTTGATCATTTTGTGACTTAAGGACTGAAATAAAAATAAATTCAATTCACTTCAAGTCAAGGAAAAAAAAATCCATTAATACACTATTTCTGGTTGAGTGTCTGGGCTTTGTGGAGGAATAGTGCAACATAAAGGTAGTGAATTAAGCTATATTGTACTATGAATCATATGAGTCATAGAAACTACGACTGTCCTTGGCATCCTGTGGGAAGAAGCAAACTAACATAAAACACATACAATTCATGTAGATAATTTTCTTCTGTGGAAATAACTTCACTGGTTGTATAAAAGCTGGGAAGATTATACTGAAGGCAGATTTTTTTAAAATCTACCTCTAAATCTAATCCATTTCTATTGCTCCTTTAGCATCACCCATTGCCCTCTTTTCTCTTACTGTGCACTTGCGCAAATTGGTATACTTACAGTATGTGTGTATCATCTTCTATAGTTGCTTATGTGACAGATGTTCTCAAGACAATGCCAAAAAATACATATGTTATTTCATCCATCACATCACTAGAATAAGCTTTTGAACTATCTGTTTTGTTTCTGTTGTTTGACATTAATGCCTAGTTGACTGCGGAGCGATTGAACTCCCGCTGGCATGTGGTGGTTTTAATGAGTGGAATAATATATAAACTTGTCAAGTGAAGGGATCAACTGCGGTCGGATGACTTTCTTGCTCTCCTGGAGAGGTGAACTGCACTTTCAGGCTTTTTCCAGCAGGCTTTGATGTGGCTGCACAGCGGAGGCCAGGTTTTGTTATGAGTTAAAATGAGAAGAATCTTTTGTTCTTCTATAGAGCTTCAATAGATTTTGTTGGCTGTGGCAGGTGGTAGTTTTTTGTTTTAAATGTATGACAGTTTGTGTTTGTTTTTTTTAAACAAATACTCATTTTTAATTAGCCATGGTGTTAAAGCTTGTCCCTGTCTTTATCAGATAACCCCGGTGCACAGGCTCAGAGGTGAGATATTAATTAGTTATAACATCCAGACTTTTAGTGGGTTGCTGGCCTCCTAGGCACCAGTGTAGAAAAAGGCTTGTTTTAGTTGGCTCTTGAGAGTCACTATTAAAGCTTTAAAGTCTTGGACTATTGGAGGACCAGTAGATCGTTCAAATTGTATACACAGTTTCTGGTTTGACAGAGCTATGACAATATACACTCAGCTACCTTCTTGAGTTTGAAAGGGGCAGACTTACGCTGTTGTGCTCACAGTAAACGTCTGTCTTATGAGCTCACTTGGGGGTAAATGAAAGTGAGCGGGAGAGTTTATTTTTTCACACGAACGTTTCAGTGAGTGAGGGGCTTGTGTCGTTTTTGACAGCGTCAAGAGTCTCGCAAGTCTTTGAGTTAAGAAATCAAATATTTGGCCCATTTTAGAAGTGGGATTAATTTAATTTGTTGTGTGGAGCTTACTTGACCAAGTATTTTGAACATGTTTGGCTTTTTAGAAATCTCATATTGATATTTTTAGACTAAAGTTACTTATAATAATGGTATTTTTAAACCCAGTAAAACGTGACCTTTTTGTGAAAGACATAGTTCAATGCTTACCCCAGAATTATCATATTCCAAGTTGAAATACACTGCAGATCATCCTCCTAGTCCTCAAATTCTTTGGGAAACTTTCTTAAAAATCATGTTGATATGTCAGCAACACCTGTGCATTGGTGTAACCTTTGTAATCACTTTTTATGCTGTGTGTGTGAGGGTGTACATTCATGAGTGTGTGTGATGGGAGGTTAAACTCTGCCTCGTTGTCTATTAGTAGCATTGACAGCTTAGCCAGCACATTCTGTGTCTGCCCTCTGCCTGTAATAACCTGCCCTGTTAGAGCCAACTATAGCCCAGTATCAGACTATATTGTTAGGTGATTGGAATTGGGCAAGCATGAAATGGAAGTCACGTTAATATTGATCCAAGTGTTTAAGGGGGTGTTTTACCTCCGGGTGTCCTTGCTGTCTCATTTCAGGTGAGCAGCTTCTCTGCAAGCTGATTGCCCCGGGCGGAGATCTTTATAAGTCTTTACTGCAGCAGAGGCACCAGCCTCGTGATGTGATATTAACCCTCTCCGGCTTTATGGTCAAAGGTATAAAACTGTGATAACTAACATGCAAACCCGGACATTTGAATGCAGCGTTTCAGTAAATACATGATGTGCTCAGAAGCGGTTATGTGGAGTGCCTAATGTTCAGGTCCAGATGTGGGGATTATTAGACTCTGCTGTTAATGTTTTGATGGAGGGAAGATGAGGTTGTTTGTATGCTCTGGCAGCACAGTAGACACAAACTGCACATCCCAGGATATTAAATAAAGATCACCCCGAGAGGAAGCGTCTGCATCGTATAAACTCCCCTACATCAAAGTTATAATGTTTACTTTTACGGCCTTTAAATTCATTCTCTGCAAAACGGATGGCTTGCATCGCAGGAAGTATGAAGCCGTCATTTGTTCCCCCTCATTTAATCTTTCAGTGCAGGGTAAATAAAAGGGAAAAGACAGAGGGCAGAATTGCATCGCCCCAGCGGTAATGCAATCCCATGGACTGGACTTTTTCTCTCCAAGTGGAATGTGGAGCCCGCGGAGAGGGTGCGTAGGAGGGCAGGATCTGGAACAGAGTCTGGGAAAAGGGAGGGCTATATTTAAAACATTCTATAGAGTTCCAGCTATTTGGAAATTGAAATAAATGACTGTGCGTTCATTACATTATATGATAGGGTAGTAAATAAACGATGGAACCAAAGCTTACACTAATACACGCCATCTACAGAGATCTGACAGAGCAAGACATAAAACAGAATCATTTCTGCAAAAGCTCCGGAGTTTAAGCTTTCTCTCCAAGGCTTTGTTTAGAGAGGGGTCGAGGTAGCTGTTTTTCTTTACCTATGTCTTAAATGTTGCCTGTCATGTCAATTGACAAACATTCAGTGATTACTACAAGAGTCCAGCATTTGCCCTTTTCCAGCATTTTCCCCATCTTGCTTTGATGACCAAACCACTGCATGAAAACTTCTCAAAAAGAGCAACGTGAGGTATTTTTTTTATTTATAGTCGTGTATATTGAATTTCCCAAAGTATTTGTGATTTTTTTTCCCTTTACTTCTCATGAGGAGAAGCAACCATATATTTTAGTAGAACCTTAAATGAAACATGATGTTGTGGATTTCTTTCTGAGGAGTGACAGTGAAGTGTTTGACACAGGGTGAATAATCCATAGGAGACTAAGTAAAACTCATGCTTAACCAGCTCTATGAGGCAATAAAAATGAAAGGCTTGTGCCACAAAAGTCTCCAGTGTTCCAATATATGAAACATGGAGCCTTGGCAACAGTATTATAGTTGATTCAACAGTCTTTTAATGGCCTTTCAACTGTTATCTATTCCACACAGTAAAACTAGTGAACAATGAAATATAGGAGCCTGTATCTGAGATTATAAAGTGTATTGAACTGGGCTTTTTTCACAAAAGAACACATTTAATTGATTTTCACGAGTCTGGGACTCTGATTATTCTCATCTTTTTGTCTGAAACGCAAACTATTGCTGCTCATGCATGTTCTTTTATTTATGCAACTCAATTTTTTAATCTATAATGTTGAAGACACAATGTAATCTAACTTTCTGGAAAACTGTCTCACTCACCACTAAAAATTCTGACCTCAGCTTCTTCTATCAAAACATGCAGCCCTTTTCCTCTTGAACTTATATTACATTGGTTTACACTTTATGATGATCCCTCTTTGCGCTACATCCTGGTGTCACATCCAGTTCTAACAGGAATCATATCACATCAAAGAAGTAAAGAGGCCATGTCATGGCATCTATAAAAAAAAAGGATTGATTTCCAACACTTTTAACCAATACTTTTAAAAAAAATTATAAATCATGATGTTAGTTTCATGTTACTTACGATCTCTTTAACTTCAGGATGAAACATAAAATCAGCTTTATTTTGACCTTCGACCCATCAGTCATCAATGTCATTTTTCCGTATCAAGATTCAAGATTACATTTAAAAAGTCCAAAATGTCACCCAGCAGTATGTTTGTAACAATTACGGTGATTTTTAAAAATGAAAACTGTGCCACAGTAGGCAATTGGTAGCTACGCTAGAAGGAACTCAGGAACGTGGATCCTTGTTGAACCCCAGTGATGAGGGCTCAGGGAGGTCCTCCTTTGGGCACTGCTGGCCAATCCTCAGCAGCCTCCAACAGGATCACAAAACCTCTGCATTGCACTTTACTGAGTGTAATTAGTGCACTCTGAAGCAGTTGAAGTGATTGAACAAGAGGACCCGTGAGACTGGTGATCGGTGGCTTCTCTTGGCACTGTCCCTGAAGGGCTTGAGAGTAGACATGAAATGAAACTGCTGTTTTCTCAGACTTGTTGAGGATTCAGTTCATTTTGATGGATGGCTCAATTTGAGTGTAGCATCATTATACAGCGACATTGCATAGCCACCATTTTTCTCCTCTCTTTTATTAAGTGACTATTGTCTTGAAATGCACATTTAATAGGATTTGAGGAAACTTTGACTCAATTTACAGCTTCTCAAAACTAAAGCATACATCTGCAATTGTATTGCTTAGTAGTTTTTTTTAAATGTTTTTTTTTAAACTAATTATTACACTAATTCTGATGATCAGTTCATGTGATTATGGTAGGATAGCCACAGTTTAATTAAATAATTTTAAATTGTAATTTCAGCTTCTCGCATCATAAATTCAACTCAACCAGGAATGTTTAAATCCTTCAGCGGTTGAATAGGCAAATAGTATCCAACCCACTCTGCAGTTGTCTCCTGTTCTTTTCTTTTTTTTAATTTTGGGTTATTCATGTGAGTTATATCAGATATTCAAAGGGTCATTCTCTTTGTCTTGCCATTTAGTGGTCAAGGGTGAACACAAGAAAAGGTCTCTAATGAGTCTTCCTCAACACCGCTGCACAGCAGATCCTTTAATCGTGACAAATGGCGACCCTTTTCACAGCCACACTTTTCATACGAGGACGTCTGCGAGTCAACGGGCTATCACTCATGAGAAGATCACTTTTCATGTCAGCACATTCTCTCCTTCATGTCATAGCTCTTGATTTCTCATTATTTATAACCATATTACCTTTTCTTCTGTGAGAACAAAATTGCATTGTGGGTAAAGCTGATCCTCTACCCTGCAGTGTTGCGCCCCCCACCCACACATGCACAACAGTTGATCATTTGCGTGTAGAAATCAGCATGGTTTATTTGGTCTATTCACCCCTGTACAGCTTTGCCAATCAGAACATCAACCTGTCCGCTGAGATTTCCCTCATTTACTCGGAGCATAATGATGGTTTACAGAATTACAGTTTTAAGTTTCACTCATTCTGCTTTGATCTCTGGCCGCTGGCTGGCTTTTGCCTTTAACATTACACACAATTCATTTGCAAAAAAACGCACAGACTCCCCCCACTCCCCCCTCTGATGAAAGCACTCAAGATATGAGACAGAGCAGGAAGCAGACTTTTTTCTCAGTAGCAGTGTTGACAACAGTCAAATGTGACCTCTT
Organism: Hollardia meadi; assembly: GCA_037974645.1. Taxonomy (NCBI): domain Eukaryota; kingdom Metazoa; phylum Chordata; class Actinopteri; order Tetraodontiformes; family Triacanthodidae; genus Hollardia; species Hollardia meadi. Next base: position 7,555,200 of record JBBPCS010000023.1, read on the forward strand.
CAAGACAAGGTACATGCTCCACAGGGGAGGGGGAGCAGAATTAAGAACCGCGCTGAAAGGAAACATGTCAGATGGGTGTCAGCCATTTCTTGATATGTGTTCTTCCTTTCACACACGCAGGTTTTTTCTTCTGGTTTTGCTCCTGATTTCCTACATTCCTACTTCAGAAAGACAAATTCACACAAGCGTTCTAAGCAGCCGTGTGGCAGGCACATGTTGGAGATGGGCTGATTTAAGCTGATAAATGTGTTGTGAGACCTCTTTGTTTTGCTGGATGTATGAACACATCTTGTTCAATGAGTGCGCTCCACTATAGCCATATGATGAAATCCTAGTGTATGCAGCCTCCTAATTGTGCTGTCTGTTCAATCTCACTCTTGTCAAGTCTCCAAAAGCAGCAAATGATATCTCTAATCGACTACGAGCTCGAGACGTATCCCCCCCGACTCAGCTGCTGGTCTTTCAAGACGCAGAGAGCGTTTCATTGTTGACCTTGTCTAAAAATAAAAGCCGAAACACCTCTGATGTTCAACCATGCAAAATGTATTCCGCGAACAAATACCTTGACATTCTTTCATATGCTGTGCCGAGTACATTAGTGAGCATCTCATATCAGGTTCATCATGTCATGTAGAAATTCTCAGCGGTTTATTTATTTTAATATATCTCACTAGATATGATGCATGTGTATAGCCTAGAACAGATTATTTTGTTTAAACTTGGACATGCAAAAACTTGGTTAGAATTAACCAATTAACCAAATTAAATTGTCTTGCCTGACTTTTTCAAATACCACAGCTGAACCTTTTCATGCTCCATTGACAGACGAATGGGACAGTATTGCTAAACATACATTTATCAATGGAAACTGCAATAGTTAGTTGTAGAAAATGAGAGGTGATAGAACTTTTCCAACAAATAGTCCAAAGCCTGGTATTTGTTTTGACAGTTACGGAGGAGGACGAGGTGGTCAAGAAGTCTAAGAAGGTATACCGCAGCCAAACTGTGGCCAGCCAGAACCCTGAGACGGAGTTGATGCTGGAGGGAGACGATGATGCAGTCAGCCTGCTGCAGGAGAAGGAGATGGACAACCTGGGTGGTAAGTCAGCACATCGGCACCTCCATTAACCCCAAGTCAACATCGACTGTGCTGGAGCATCGGCACTTGTCTTTTATCTGTCTTCTTCCTAATAGCTAGCATAGTTACAGTGTACATGATGAATATCAGTACATCAGATGAAACATCTGGATCAATGTAGTGGTTTTTAATGCCCATTATATTGCATTGTACAACTAAAAAGGGGAAACTTTGAGATATTTGGCATTGGTAATTTTTTGTTTCGAAATCTATTTTGTCTTAATGTATTTAAGGTTTGACTTTACAGGTTGTTTTCTGCAGCTCACCTTCAGTGTAGTTGTGAAGTCAAAGACCTCGTGTCTGTGTTCTAATCTGTCCAGCCTTGCTAAGGTTTGACAGCTACATGTTTTTTTGGTCTGACAAGTGTCCTCCTCTGTTTTGTTTTGGATCTCGTCAGCGCGGTTCCTTCCTCGAGTGTTTATCTCCAGAGGCAAGTCTTCTAAAACTAAACTAACCACGAAAAGATGATCAATCCAGATATGTCACAACTCATATTTAGGATTTCTCATGCAATTAGTGAAAGTTGGTATGAATCACTAAAGCTTAACTTCACAGTGGCCTTATTTAACCTGTCAATTGACCTGATAATGTACCCTCAAAGGTTGGGTAACACCGCTCAATCTGTTCATATAAGCAAATACTAAACATTGTGTTTAGTTCATGCCATTAAACTCATATTATACTTACTTAAATATTTACGGATCATTAATAGACCTATGGTTAGTACATTGGTCATTACACTTTAATAAGGCCACAGTAAAGTGTCTCATATTGTAATCAAATCTGATCTAAGACACCTGATAACAACTTTTCTTACAAAATACCTTGATGATACTGATTCAACTTTATTAAAGGTCCAGAGTGTAGGATTTAGTAGGTGTGGTTGCAGAATGCAACCAACTGAACACCCCTCATTTTACCCTCGCCTACGGTGGCTGCTTAAAACTTGAAAAGCACAAAAGGCCCTCTCTAGAGCCAGTGTTTGGTTTGTCCGTTCTGGGCTACTGTAGAAACATGGCGGTGCAACATGGCAGATTTCATGGGAGAGGTTTCTAAGGTAACGAAAACACAACTTTTTTTAGTTTCAGGTGATTATAAACTAATGAAAACATAATTATGAAGACTTCATCCCATTTCTGCTCCCAAATAAGTCCCTAAAACCTACACTCTAGACCTTTGAAAACGACTGAAAACAAATTAATAAGATCAGATACAACATTATGTTACACTGAATCAATACCCTGCATAATAATAGCACACACATAATCAAACACACAAATCTCCATAACCATTGTAACATAACCAATCAACAAATTCTTTGGTAATTAGAAATTGTATTGGTTAGTCAAATTCTGTCTATATTTTTTTAAATAACTATAAGCTATTCCATGGGGAATCTGATTAATTGTAATTATATGTCTTCATTTCAAATAAATGAAATGTGTTATATTTTAACTGAACCTTGCAGAGGAAATTGCATACAATGTGTATTTATGGTGTGGATGTGAGCACTTGGATGTTAGAGGACAGCAGACAACAACCTCATTATCCTACAGTCAAACTAACCCTCATTCTCCCAGTGAACAGTGAACAATCATTCAAAATAACTTTACCCATAACAGCTGAGGAAAGACAAATAAAATATGAAATCTTTATTAATCTTTCATTTATTTTACTTGTGTGATTGCCATTATTTGGAGGAAAGGAAAGGAAAGTTTCACCACGTTTTATGTGGATGTCCACAGTGTTGACAGTAAATGTAGTCAATTGAAGCAACAAATTCCTCAGTGTGTGCTGTATTGACTGCGAAAGCAGAGTTCTCTTGCCGGCAGTACCTACATGTACCAGGATGCATTGCGAATGAGGAAAATGACTGCCGTGTGAATATGGTCTGTAGTGCACTTTAACTGCTAAGGTGATGGCTGCCAAAAGATCTGGCGATGTAACCATCATCACACTCCATGTGTGAACCAAACATGGATTTAAAAGGTAAGTTATCCAGATTCAGCTTGACTTTTGAGTGTAGACCAAGAATGCTGCACTGTGTCCTGCAACCAAATCCTCACTCAACAGCTCATTCAAATAATTGGTGGTTTAAATAAGCAGTCTGATACTAGTTTGATGCCTAAATGATACATGATGTTTAGTTGAATGAAACTAATACTCAGCCTTGGCAGCAATCACCAAATACAAAAAAAAACCATTTTATTTTCCAGTGAAAAGGATAATAAAGCAGTAAAGAAGTGCACGTTTCTCCTCTAATGGTGAGAAGCCAGGCCATTGTTGATGACTGTTGTTTTCACTGGATGCTGTTTTATTTTGGATTGTTTGCTATAATTTAGACAATGTAAAGGAACATTCAATGTACAGACATTTTTAGCTCTTATACTAACATGTTGTCTATTTAAAAAGTGTGTGAATGTTGTCTAATCTTGTAGAGATGTTCCTATTTTTATAGATGTATTTAATAATTGGATTGTCATTGAAAATAATGCAGTTGAACAGGAAAATTGGAGGGTGTTCTTCTTTAGGTAATGGAATTGCGATAATCTAACGTTGAGCACGTTAAGCAACCTGTGTTTTAACAGACATGTCACAGGTCTGAATGCGTAATCCCTTTAGTTGACATCTGTAACCTTACCAAAATGTCTTCTCTGGGCCGTGACTGTAACACATGTTAACACTGAATGCAAATTGTGGTAGAAACTGTAAGAAAAAAAAAAGGTGCCCTGAGGGTCTGGATTCCCAAAAATTTCAATAATAACACCAGGTTCATAGCCTTGTATACATTATCTAGTTATTCTGTAAGGCTCAGACTTAACAAATGCACTGCTGAGTGGTGAAATTCTCTCTTAAGATCCCACAGGTAAATCTCAGAGGAGGAGGTCAACCCCTTTTCTTTGTCCCAGGGCCAGCAGGCATCCAAACACTCCATGTCTGTCAGATGAACCCCGTACTGCCCAATCAAAAGAGCAAGACAAGGGCTGAAAAACAATGAGAATGTATTTTCCCAGAGAGAACTAATAATGACAAAACTGAAAAAAAAATGCTGAGATTGAATATTTGTGATACATCTATAATGTACGAGCCTGTTTGAACACATGCATATCAAACTCTGAAGATGGGCAAATATGTTGTTGTTTTGTCAAAGTAGAGTTCATTTTCTTACCAGCAGGGGAGCTCCCTCGCTCACAACATTTGTGGTAATGTTTTTTACCAGGACGAACTGCCTGACTGTATCTAATCTCAGGCATGAGCAGTCTTAATGAGAGATCTGGGACTGGATCCTTGTCAACAACACAGTCCTCCTCCTGCCAGCCTTTGGGTCACTGCCTGCTGCCGCTGCTGCCAAAGGGGGAGGCTCCTACACTCAAGGGTCCAGGCAGTTGTGGTTACTGGACCTATGATTAGTTTTGCTCCCCCACAAACATTGGAAATGCCGTCTGTGTTTGCAGTGGCATTAAATAAGCTTCTTTTTTGGGG
>JBBPCS010000023.1:7559920-7571800 GCA_037974645.1 Hollardia meadi
GTGTGTGTGTGTGTGTGTGTGTGTGTGTGTGTGTGTGTGTGTGTGTGTGTGTGTGTGTGTGTGTGTGTCAGTCAGTGTGTGTGTGTGCGCGCCATAATTCAGCATGTGCTCAGGTGTGCAAGTAACCCACTTCCAATTGCATTTCTCTCATAATGCAGAATACAAAAGCACTCGGGCCTTATCAAACACCGCAGTCCAGCCGATGGATTGTGGGTAATAATGCGCCCTTCTCAGCAGTCCTCCCAAATTCCCAGTACAACGAAATGAGGCTTTTCATCACTTCACTAAATTGGCCTGTCATTTGACAATTATTTGCATTTTCATTAAAAATAAAGGCCCAACAGCCGGATATTACCAGCTTTAGCCCAAACACCACTCATCCTGTGTAACTTGCCCTTAATTTCATTATTCTCCTGTAAACATTTTAATGCCATATAGTCTAATTATAGAAGGATCCCTGAGGGGATTACCACCTAATCCTCTTCCTCCTCATGAGCAATGGATGCTGTAGCTTAATGCTTCAGGCATTGTGTCTCTCTCTCTCAGTGGAGCCCTTTAGGGCCATAATACAATGCATCATCTTTAAGTACGAGCTGAATGAACTTGTAACTCAGGGGCCGGAGTGAACATAAAGACAATCTTTATTTTAGCTTAAACAACTTTATGCCACAAAGAGGGTCAACTGGCGTATAATAATAATAATAATAATCGTTTTACATATGCTATAGTAAATACTTTCACTTCTTAATGGCCTGCATGGCGTGTAATATAATATTTTGTACTTCTTTTACGGGAAAGGTTATCTAAAATGAAGTATTTATTCTTTATATGAAGCTTGTAAGGCGTGTGTAGCGCCTAGGCTGATAGCATCAGCAGATAGGATCACCGTTAATGGACCCGTGCAACGCTGAGAGAGCGAGAGAGAGAGAGAGAGAATCCAGGGAGGGCGGTTTGACTGTGCAGCCTGCAAGAGCGATGAAGGGGCGCTCTGGGAGTTGAGACCGAAATCCACTTGTATTTCTGTAACACTATCGGCCATAATTGGCTGCAGGAACGCAGATTAAGATTGATGAGACATTAAAGTGGCTCTTTGGAGTTTAAGGGATCGATAAATATCCCGATTCCGAGAGCTGCGAGCGCGGACAAATCGCTGGAATGGTGCTCCACATGCAGCAACACTGATCTGAGAAACATGGAGGATGAAGTATGGGAGGGGAGGAGGAGACTGAAATACAGATGTGATCACTATCACCAGCTGGCAGGGTCACAAACCAGCCTTAAATTTCTGGACGATTATTTGGACTTGAGAGCAAGGCTGTAGCTTTGTTGCTTTTCCGTGAAAACCTTTATTATTATTATTATTATTATTATTATTATTATGGTGATTGTTTGCGTTGTGATCCTATCCGATCATATATCACATTCTTTGTTGCCAGTACAAGCAGGTAGCATAAAAATACGCCTACAAATGTTTTGGTACCAGCTCTATGTATTTATAGGCCTGCCTGATAAATTCACTGTATTATGCGCATTATTGTCCTTTGTTTGTGGCTCGATAAAAATTACAGAAAGACTTTCACTGTGCTGCCATAATGCGTAAAAATTTAGGCCTAGTTTCATTTGAATCCCAAATGTTTATAAGCACATACTGGCACGTAGCGGTAGGCCTGGTGCAAACAGGCCGCTGGCACCCTGTGATCACGTTGATCAGTTTTACAGAATGAACCCCAGTCTGGCTTTGTTTCATATAAATATATATATTTTTTTATTGTTACTGATTGTGCACGTGGCTGCCCCTCTGCAGGCCCAGTGGTCCTGAGCAGCCCAGCCCAGCTTGTTGCCCCTCTCCTGGTGGCCCGGGGGATTATGTCCATCACCACCACTGAAATCTACTTCGAGGTGGACGAGGATGACCCTGCTTTCAAAAGGGCCGACTCAAAGGTAAGTAAACAAGTGGCCGGGTAGTTTGGCTTCAGACATGTTTCAAAGTTATTTTTCCTTTGGAACTGGCCGTTATTAAACATGTTTTAATTTTTGTTTTTTAATTGTTGGTGCAAAAGAAAAAGCGCGGTTTTGCACAGGTGATTTTTTTCCTTTTTTTCCAGAGAGGTGCCATGCGCTTCTGCACATGCTCTGTCTTGCTCTTTTTTTGTATTAAATAATTACGTTTTGTGTCAAGAACTTTCACGGTTGATTTTAGTCGTGTGTATTTTAATTCGTTGCATTATTTATGCTTTAAAAAAAACGTCAAGTTGTGCCAAGTTAACCGGTTATCCACCTAGAAATTAAAAGGGAAATTTCTTACACAGGGGGTTGTGATTAAAAAAAGAAAACAAAAGCAAACTGGTCGGCAGGGTTGCAGATCTGTTTAAAGGGTTGAAAATTATTCCTTCCATATTTTCATATTTTTCCTTTTCAAGGTGTCAAACTCATCTAGAACACAGAGCTAAGAGCCAGAGACCCTGAAATTAAAGATTTCATTATATCATTATATATACACGGTATTAGGCCTACTTCTCTAGGCCTACTGTCATGAACACATTTAATAAAACCATAATGGGACACAAATATAAAAACAGCTCGTTTTATTAGCTCTTTAAATTAGATCAGAGACAGAAATTTAAAAAAAAATCAGATCACAGATGTTATAATCCAGTGTATTTCAAGTGCATTTTTTTCAATTAAACTGTAATATATATATATATATATATATACTATATATATGTTATCATTTTCATTTTTTTTTATCATGTAGGCTGAAGCATGGTAGAGAAAAAAAACAACAACCAAAAAAAAATGTTCGAGTAATTTAAATAATAATTCAAGTAAATTGGTGGAATGTTTTCAATGTAACAAAGGTCGTATACGCCTACCATCAAAATGTAAACTTTCAAGAATATGACAATGTGGATTGAAACAGAAGAGTCAGACTACCACTGATGCAAGTATAAATTAATCTCGTTTCTACCAGATAAAGAAAAAGTTCAGAAGTAGGTTTAAACAGGTGGATCCTATTTACGTGTCACAGAACAACATTCACAATTTCAGACCACTTGAATCACAATCTATGAATGTATTTACAGTATAAAATGTACAGATGTGTTTTTATTTTTTGTTTCCAAAGTTTGTCACGGGGCTTTATTTTATAGCATTCAAGAAAATGTAGGATTTAGGCAACCGTGTTGCACGGAGAGAAGAGAAGCCCCCGTTAAAAGTGGACTCCTTAGTAGCCAATAATTTAAATTTGCTCCTAAATTTTGACACCGCCAAAAGGTGCACGGGGATAAGTGGAAAAGTAAACTGTCATAAAAAATCATCTTGAAACTGGCTAGGCCAAAACATATTCGACAACAGAGGACAGTCACGTTTCACAAGACTTTGCAAATTGATTGGCAACATGTTTTTCTGTCCGTTTCTGAGCTCGTTAGGCCTCTTTACCACAATTTTAAAGACGAAGTGAACTAACATGTTTTACCTCAGAGTTTCTCCAAGCTTTTGGGGTTGGTCAGTATTTCTCTCGCCAGTCGCCAAGTCTGTTTGGCTGCGTTCTCGAGAGCAGAGTGAGGTTTTCCTTGAAATAGGTCTAAATTAGGCAGGAAATAATGCGGGCACCTTCTGCACTGCAAACATGAAATCAGCTGCAATAATATCCCGTTCAGGCGGTCACCGAGGCAGTTCTCATCCCAGTCCGACTCCCTGGGATGCTTCTCACACTCGTAGGAAACCAAAGTTTTCATGTGGTAGTTGTTCAGGGGTTGCCCGGGCAGTTCGAGGTGACGGTCGCGTAAGGCTTTGAGGACCGACAAACATTTCTTCCGGCATCCACCCAGGAGGAGCCGGTTCTCGGCCTCGGCGAACTGCAAGACCCAGGCGTCGCTCTCTGCTGAGCTCTGCTTGCCGTTTAGGGAGTAGCACTCTTTGGATAAAAGATTGAAACCTTCCGCTTTGACTTCAGCCACTCGGTTAGGTCCCGGCCAGGGGATGTGAGGGAGAGGCCAGTGCGCTGCGCTTCGTGGCCAGATCCCAGTGCACTTGAACGCCGGCGTGATTTGCACCACATATCTGTCTCTAATGCGCAACTTCACCTCACTTGTGTCAGCGACCATTTTGACAACATCTCGGTAGCTGCATTTATCCACCGCCTGCGCCACCAGTGTCTGAAATCTCGACCGGATCTTGCGCGCCGAGAGGTAACCGGAGGCTGTGATGAATTCAACCCAGAGAGACATGCTTCTCTTGCGGCCGTCGCTGAGCTTAAGCACGGCGCAGCCCGGGAGAGATCCGTCATCCACAAAGTTGAATACTCCCATCTGATTCAGATAGAGCACAACCTCGAACTCGGTTGGCGAAATGACCTCCAGCCCCTCGAAACGATTATCCATCTCGCTGAGAGAGCTGATGAAGCGGGGTTCCTGCACCTCGACCTCCTTCAGGACATCCGATACCACCTTGCACACCTCCCGAATGGTCTTGGAGATGGCGGCTTTTCGAGACTGACATTTCTCGTTGTAGTATTTGTTGAGGTGATACACCAATTTCGCCTGGGCGGCTATCATATTAGGGCAGAGATCCGGGTTATACACCGGAGTCTCGCAATAAGCCGAGGGATCCAACGCGGCTGTTTGTACGGGAGCCAATTTTAGAGAAGAAAGAGAACTATTTAAAAAGAAAAAATATGTCTATTTATTAGACAACTATTCAAAAGTGTGCTCAGAGCACATGCGTAAAAATCATATCACAACATTCACAGCTGTTGTACCGTAAACTGCATTGAAGTGTTCGAAGCAAGTCCTCGAATGTAGCAGGGTAGTCTGATTAAAAGTCCATTTCAACCTTGTGAGGTTCAGTAGCTGATAAAAAAAAAATCTCTTTTGGTTTTTCTCTGATCACTGTGCCAGTTAAATGTCCGCGTAATTGCGCAGAGTGGAGTGTGCCCTCCTGACGCAGGCGCCCGGTGTTGCTGTGTTTTACAACAGGGACACACACACACACACACACACATTATTATAAGGGAGGAGTTGAAACCAAGATGTCCAATCGCTGTCTGATGCGTCACCGCTTCCCAGTTTATCGAAAACAAATTCTTCCCCGGGTGTTATATACAAGTAAAAAGTGCAGGTAGTAGTAGTACATCGAGGAGCAGAAATGCGCCCACGCACTTTGAGAGAAGAAAAAAAACAAAACAGCATTTTCACTGCGTTGCGTTGTTTTTTTTTCTTGGACTCTATCTGCTGCTTTTTAAGTCAGCTATATCGAATCATATATGAAACAGTAGGTGGATTTAGAATTGTTAAAGTAGGTTATGTATGTCTCAGGATAATAAAACATTTACATTTGTCATATTATTTAAATATTTTCTTTTTCTCTAACGGACCAGACGTAATTTCTTCTACATAAGACGCATTAGATAAATTGAAATGAGATTAATTTAGGGAGGTTTTATTGCGCAAAATATAATTCTATTTTATAAATAAGGTTTTGCTTATTTTTTGCGTTTTGACGCCACGTAGATTAATGAAATAGTCACGAATTAGTTTATTAATTAGACCTTTCCGCGTTAGTTAAATACATTCAATATTCTGGTGAGTTACTTGGCTTATTTCTGAAAGATTTTTTTTTTTAAAGTCACTGTGCTTTTTTTTTATTTTATTTTTTTTTATTTCGGAGTGTGACTATATTTGACACATTAATCGTCGAGGCTGTGATCCATAAGAGAGTTTGTATCTCGAGTTTGAGTGTCACCATGCAGATTGGGAAGCTATTTGTTTTTGCTCTTCTGTTCGGGAACAGTAATGTGTTGTGCCACTGCACGCGCGTATTTTTCAGTCATTTAATCAATGTATATTGTAAGAAAAAAGAAGATCTTTGATCTTAACACACATTTCTTTTCATAAACTATACAATATTTTTTTTATTTTTTTTTATTAATCTGCCAAACGAGTGTTGGTCTGCTCTTTTATTATTATTATTATTATTATTTTATATTTGAAATGTTTGAAATATTGAAACTATTATTGTTTCTGTTTTCATAAATACCACTAATTCAATTTCATTATTAATTAGCCTATATACATGGGTATTCTACAACCTGTTATTGGTAATGATAAATATTTATTTTTCTTCAACAGCATAATAATAATATCATAAAATACATAGTTTTAACGTTGTTTTGTTTTGTTTTTTAAAAAAAAGAAAGAAATCCAAATAAAAAACTCTGATTGCTAATAATCCTGGTAATAATAATTATGATTGACTATTTTATGTTAAGCCCCATAGTGTACTAGTGTGTTGTTGTTTTCTTTCATTCTGCCTGATACAGACAGTGATCCACAATAAGGATCTTGCATGCACACTAAACCCTATCTGGCTCTAATCATTGCACTGGCACTCCCATCTCAAAAGGTACAGTGCATCCTTTGAAGAGGACTTCAAAAAAGATAATGCTGCGCGGATCAGATAAGGAACACAAAGGCATTTACACTCATCTCCGCTCGAGTCAGAACTGCATAAGACCAGACATTATGGGGGCAAACCGCCGCACGTCAGCTCTGACTCTCACTACATGGATGCGGCTGAGCAGGAAGTGGCATGTGCGGAAAGGACCCTGATAGATAGGTGACTCCCATTATCATCACAGCCTGTCGGGGACACGCTACCAGTAGCTTCTTGGCAAGCCGCAGTGATAATTTCACACTGTTACCAGGCAGACGTTACAGATATGGAGTAGCATCTTTTTGTTTTCTTAAATCTAATTGTGGTACATAATAGATCTCTATGTAAAGGTTACTTGAGAAAGATAAGGTGTATATTTATAATCTCACTGACATATTTCTGGATGATATGGAGAACATTATGGAGCGTTTTCATGTGTTGAGAGGTAGCTAAAAGCCTGTTCCCCTCTCAGCCTTTGGTAGTCCTTTCTCTCGCTCCCACTGTCTGTGGCCCAGCAGGTACTTGCCTTTATTGAAACCAGACTGGCCTGACATTTCAGGGTATCTCGCTTCAAGTCACTTCATGAGTTTGTGCTCCAGCCTTTGGTCGTCCATATGCGTGATAGAAGGGGGATTTTCATTGAGATTATCACCTCTTAATCTAAAGCATGTGGCTGCACGGATCTCACAGTAACTCAACCTGCTTTGCAGTCCAAAGTCTCCAGCAGTTGTCAGGTTTAGCCTAGGACAATCCAATCTTCTCAGCCATATCTTTACCATTACAACATCGCAAGCTTTGTTGCTTCTTTCACCATCCCGCTAGGCTATTAGAGGCCCCTCAGTGTGATATATGGGGCCGAGATTCCATCAAGTCCTGTTTCTGACTGAGCAATACGCATGCATGATTGTGTAAATCAATACAATGACTTCTGCTTCCCCTAATTTTGCATGAGCATGTGACCCTGTTTTGAAGGCCTCTTTGTTTCCACAGCATGCCTCCACACTTATTCATTTTTTTTCCTCCTCCATTTTTCTTTTTCCTTTATTTTTAGTAGGACTTATCGTCCTGTTAACATGGCTGGGCATACGGTCAATGGTTGTCTGATGGCTGAAATTGCCTTTTGATGACACCACTTGTGCTTTGAGTTACTTAAAATTATATTTGGCTGATTGTACCCAAAGTCCTTGAATATATGTTGCTTTATTTTATTTCTTTATCCTTCAGGCTGAATGGATTATTTATACAAATCAGTTGAAGTTTGAAGTAATATAGAAAACTCAAAGATAGCATGCATATGTTTTACTTTAAGCATATGCATATGTGTGTATGTATATATGTGTATGTATATGTATGTATATGTCTTTGAGTTTTAATTTTCTATATTACTTAATGACTATTAACAAAACAGTCAATAACGTTATATAAGTGTAGCATTTAACAAATTTTAAGCTGGATCAAGACCTCTGTGACCAGCAATCTTCTGACTGGCATCACAATTATAGATGACATTTTATTGCTTAAATAATCCAATTACACAAGACCAAATAAGGTCCGCCTTATGTGTTTTCATTAATTTTCTGGGGTCTTTTAGTTTTGAAAAACAGAATCTCAAGCCATATCCCATATAAAGGGAATTTACCAGCTAGCCCCCATGCTCGTATGCAGATTAGTCAAAGATGACTTAATAGGATGACATATTTCTATATAAATCAGATTAAGAGCGGCGACACTTCAGAGAAGTGACATCAACACTGGCTCTCAAACTGTGAGAAATAATTTCCTTTAATCTCACGGGACAGCCACTCATGTTGACACATTTTCTATAATTTTATTTATCACAAAATGAAATTGTCATTGGGATTTTTAATAACGGGACATTAGTATTCCGAGCAATATGGTGTCTCTGTAGGAGGCCAGTTAATTTTTGGGCCCCGGAGCTGCACGGAGGACCCCCTTTGGATTGTGTCCATTCATTTGTTTTATTCTCTGCTGCGTGTTAGTTGTGTCCTTTGGAGAAGTCAGGAAGCTGGACCACAGAGCCACTCAACAGGCTCTGCTCACTATAAACCATATCCAGAACATGTAAACACACACACTGAAAACACCAGATTCATCTGCATGATGAAGATTTGGAGAAAACGGGAGAGGTGGTGGAGAAAAGTGTGAATTATGAAACTTAATTGATTGTCTCAGCTTCATTTGGCCCTTCACCCCTCCCCTCTGCAATATGGTACTCTTGTCAACCTTTGTGATAAATTACATGCATGTATTTGCATGAATTTGGGATGAATGCACTTCAGTTTTGTTAGCAAAAATTCCAACCCAGAAAATGTCTGGTTGGTCTCACAAAAGGAAAATACAGCCTTACATTGTGTTTCCTGCACAGGTTATGCATTTGGCTGTTGGGTGCAGTGAAAGTGCTGGTGCAGACATTTCTCCCCGTTTTATTAGCACACAGTTTAGCATTGTGTTTTGTTGTAGATGACAGTACTTAACATCGGGCGTGTTGGAGTCTGGAGCAGGATTGTCACCGGTTTATTATTGCTTTATATAGTGTGGGTTTTTTTTCCTGTTGTTTTCTGCAAATTGGTTGTTCTAAAATAATTGACTAGTTTATTTATAAACATTCAGTTCTTTTTTGTTTCTTTTTTTATTTATCAAAGAAAACTACATGCCTGACTTCCATCTTGTCTGCCTAAAAGGCAACCATTCAGCAGCAGCAGCAGCAGTGTGATTAATCTTAATGTCTGCGAGATGTCTGTCATCTAAAGGTGGGCGCTGTAATCATCTGCCCACTGACCCCATGATGCTCATCTACTGTCCTCTCTGCAGCCCGGGTGTCTTTTAAGTAATTTCACATTTCACATTAACTGAACTGTTTTCTCTGTAGGAGTTCATTCCACAAAGAGAATGGAAGAGTTGGTAGCATATTGTATATTCGGGTCTTTTGGTAATCAAATGTTGCTGGTGAGGCCTGTGATGAAATTAGGCAATGTTGCCTAAATAAGGGATGAAGGGTTCATAATTGCCAGTCCTACAGATCTGAGGTGCCGGGTGCCAACTGTCAGAGCAGGGCTAATGATGACAAATGTCTCTCTATGCAGATTGCTGCAGCAGCACGGGTGTGCAGCTGAGAAAGGGGGAAAAAAAATGCAGAGCGCCTAATAAGAGAAAGCTTTTGTGCACATATTAATGACCTACATGGAAACAAACCTCCTGAACTGATGGGCTGCCTTTGAAAGCACTCAAGCTTGATGCAGTTTAAAGCTACCATAAAAAGGAGGAGCCCCTGCAGTACTAATATTAGTAGTCTCTGATATTATTAGTCTCTGTAACTGCATAGGAAAATTGCAATCTGCTGCTTTAACTAATAAAATGAACAAAAAGATATAAACTATAATTAACTCATATTTACTTACAAGCTTGTCCAGTTGGAAAAGTTAGCTCTACATTCAGCCAAACAATCCATCAGCTCCAGAGAAGCGAACAGGTCGAGTTGTCCTTGTGTGTGTTTTTCCTCATTAGCTTTTCTACAGTTGGTGCTTTCGTCATTATTGTGCAAGAAGTCAGGGTGTTGTAAAAAGAGATGTGGCCTGTTTGCTGGTTAACATAGCTAAACTGTCGTTGGCTAACATGGCTTTAGAAAAAAAAGTTTTAAAAGTGTGCTTGATTTTAACCACATTTTGTAGCAGAGAGCCATAAATCTGATTTCACTTACTGTGACGTAAGGCTCACGCTAATAAAAGAGCAAGCCCAGAGTGTTGCATGGCCAGATTTCCCCAATTTGTTGCATGAATGGCTTTTGAAAGGGGTCCCTCTTTGTACAAAGGGAGTCTCGTCTTTGTTTGGTTTTGCCCCATCTGTGTCATCTGGTGGTCTGTGCAAGAGGGTGGTGTCTCGGGGTGATCCCCAGCGGCGATGCCAGTTGTTTTATGGACTCGGTGGAGTGGTGCTGGGAGTTCATAAGTTGGCTGGCCCATTGTGTACCGAGCCCAGCTGACACGTGTGAATTGACTCCAGCATATTGACAGATCATTTCCATTAATGAATCGGAGGAGTCTGCCTTGTTTCACTCTGTGATTTATGCCCTTGCTTCATCATCCTCTGAGCTCAGGGTTAACTAACAACCCCCTGAATGACTCAACCACAGTGTTCTAGATGGAGGGAGTTTGCTTTGTTCAGTAGTTTTATGCGTGGGTGGATATACTTTAATGATCTAACATTTTAGATGTTTTCAAGATTGATATTTATGGATGGAGCCCAAAAATAGCAAGTTTGTCTCAGAGGGTTTCACTTTTTTTTCCTTTTTTCTTTTTTTTTTACAACATATGACATCCTTCATCCTTCGACTCGATAAAAGTATGAATCATTGTTATCTAGAAATGATTTTTAGATGCAGTTCTGCACATAACATAACATAATCTGCCTACAAGGCATAACTGGATGATTTATACATTTGGTTATTAACAAGCCATATAGACAATTTTAAGTTTAGCAAAAACCTGTTTTCTATTAGGGATGGTCGCCCGTTTCTTGAATTGATATTGAGCTGCTTTTGTTTGTAGCTGCTGTTGTCTCATCAGCTCAGCCCCGATCCTCCATGGCGACCATCCAGGTTGTTCAAAGCAACAGCCACACACTGCTGATAGTGCTGGCCTCAGCCTGCCCTGTCACCCCCACCACTGCTGCCACATGGAAGGCACATTTGCGCGCCACCATTTTATGCCGCTGTCACCCTCCCTTCAAGAGCGAGGAGAAAGAGGGGAGGTGAAAAGCAAAGGAGGGAAAGAGGGAGGCTCACCCTGAGCGGATGCTAGACAAAGATGGCAGCAGAGACATTTTGTCTACTTTCATTAGTTCTGGTGGTGGTGAGCTGTGCTGAATATTAGCCTGTTATACTCGCAAAGCCACACATTGTGGTGCACAGACGGAGCGCATGTCACAATCAAATCTACCCCACCTCATTTCCATCTTCCTTGCTGAAAAAGTGGGACATATGGGGCAGGATGCCAGTTGCTTATTTTATATGGTAATTAACATCCCTCAAACCGCGTTATGTGGTAGGTGTGTCTCAACCTTCACAAAGTTTATCTCGCACACACACATATATATATATATATATATTCACAGTAAGGAAAGATATTTTAAGATCTACAGACTACAAAGGCGTATGTGCTATATGTCATTAAGAAATGAATGAACTTTGCTGGCCTTGACTCATAGTTTCACTGTGATCGTTTTGTTGTGACAGTGTCACATTCAGCTAAACTCAGGACCATCCTAAATCAGGGCTGTCATTTCCTTGAGTATTTACTATCTGGTATCTGTCAGCTTAAATCGGGACCCTACCTAAACCCATCCACACACTGCATGGATCTGTGTGTGTGTGTGTGTGTGTGTGTGTGTGTGTGTGTGTGTGTGTGTGTGTGTGTGTGTGTGTGTGTGTGT
>JBBPCS010000023.1:7572634-7582733 GCA_037974645.1 Hollardia meadi
GCCCCCCCCCCCCCCCCCCCCCAAAAAAAGATGGATAAAGTTGCGCCGTTCTACCTTATTAAATTTCAAATGATTTTATTAGAGTCAGTTCTGTGGTCTTGGCAGGGCTCGGGAGGTGTCTAAGCAGGGAGTGCGGCAGCAGGGTGAGAGCATGTCGGCTGTTGACATCATCTAACGAAGGGAGGATTAGGAGTTTACAGAGGCAGTAATATGATAGGTCAAAAAGAGGAGGCACTCCTCCGCAGCACTTGGCTCTGTAATGAATGATTGACTGGAAAAGGAGAAGCTGCCACTCGCTGGCTGAGTGCTCATCTTGACGCCTGCCGCACCGCTCCACGGCTCCCCTTGATCACGTCTCGCTGCTCCCTTCTCATCTAAGGCACCAGTCTGCAGGGAAAAGCTGCTTTTCCCTCTTATTTTTCTCCCTAATTTACACATTTAAGACATTTTTGTTTGCTTATTTGCAATTCCTTTTTTTGTCAGTGAGCCTCTCTCTATCAGTCCGACTCCCAGCCCTGGAACCAGCCCCCCACTCCACACACACACACACACACACACACACACACACACACACGCACACACTAACACACACACACACACACACACACACACACACACACACACACACACACACACACACTTACAACCTTCCCTTTCTCTTCTGTTTGCCTTGAGGCAATGAACTAATTTCAGGTTCCGTAATTGCAGTGTGTTGTACACCTGTCTGCTATTAATTCTCCCCTGTCTCTCATTCTCTCTCTTAATGAGATATTATTGTAATTATTGTCATTATGCTATTTTCTGTAATGAACTTGATTGATATTTTCGTTGTGGCACTATTTACTCTCTATAATTAGTGTAAATGTGTGGAGAACTTCTACAGGCGTTGATAGTCTGAGACTATGATTATGAGTGAACTCAGTCCCTCATTCACTCATCAGCTGACCTCGGAGTTCCCGCTCAATGCAGAGTTTGTCTTGGATATGGAGAGGAGAGCTGAGCAGCCTGGTCACCACTGAATAGGGCCCTGCTTGTAGCCATTTTAAGACCATTACCACAGTGAAAGACTACACAATGGCCAGCACTGGGCTTTGTTTCAGCCTGTCACTCGCACCATGTGAAAAATAAATAGCGTTTTCCCTTAAAAGAAAAGGTGAAAAAGGTTTTGCCTATACTCCCATTTTTGGAAAATCTGGTTGTGTTTTTGAAAAGGAACACACACAAAAATTCACTGACTTGATTTTGAATGTTATTGTTGAAGAGGCAAACTACTGGAAGGAATGCTAAAGAAAATCTCAGCTGAATGAACTATGTTGAATTTTTTTTTTTCTTAGCGGCTCTCAATCCAATTAGGAGTTAAATAAGGGCCATGCATAGGGACTTCACGCTGCAGGTTGGTTTCTTTTGGGTGCTTTTGAGGAGTGGGATGGGGCTGAAGTTGGATAGGGCCTGACTGAAGGCTGGCCTCTCTCTTTAATGTGTACCGAGGTGTCTTGTGCCCTGGTGAGTCATTGAAACTGTCTGGGGAGCACAGATGATCTTTTCCGTTATTCTGAAGTCGAGGTCGGGAGATAATCTGACACTGTGGTTAGATTGGTTTCTCAGGTGGTACCAATTATCTCTCACAAGCCTTCCATACCCCCTCGCATGCTCCTCTGGTGTTGTCTAATTTTTTTCTATAAAACATCTTTTCACTGATCAAATACTTCTATTCCAGTCAACATCATGTAGCGCAATTTTTATCCCCCATTTTCAGGTTTAGTATCTTACCTACAAAGTAAGTAATGCGGAATGTGTGTAAAAATGCAGAAAGGCTATATGGGTTTGTAAAGGGGCCTTACTTGATCTTTAATCTCTCCCTATGAGAGAGAAAGCCGGTAGGAGGGCCCTAGAAGTGGACACATCCAGCCTTTGTGGGTTTGTTCACATGCTGGGGAGCTTTGAGTGTTTGACAGCCGTTTAACTCCACACGACCTGGTTCTGAAGTGCCATCATTTGGGTGCTCTTGAATCCTGTTAGGAGCCATAATTACAATTCATGCACTCCCTGCACTTCTTTGAAGAGGCATTGAGAGAGCGAAGAAGGGTGCGGAGAGCCTGAGAGAGCCCTGGCAATACTGGCTCTTCATCTGTGTGGAAACTCTCTCAGAGGCTTTCAGTAAATGACCTGAATAGTGTGGCCAGCGTCGTCAAACCACGCTGCATCGTAGTTTTGTGTACAGATCCGCAAAATAATAAATAGTTGGGTAATTGAATGGAAAATGGTGTAAAATATATACAGAAAAAAACATTTTCTTTTTTCTTTTCTATAGTGTGAGTGGAAATATACATTTTATAAAATTTCCCAAAACAACTTGTGGACTGAGGTGTGAGTGAAGTGAAGCACATTCAGTGACTTTCAAAGGAAAAGAGGAGAAAGGGTGAGCATAAAGCCTAATAGGTGCTTTAGTAATTTCTGAGTTTTCATTGCTTAATCCATTCTGAAAAGCTCAGGAGAAGAAAGGCTGCAAATGGCTCTCAGTATTAATTTGATGTGACTTCTGTACAATAAGGGCTGTGGATCCCAGAAGCCCATTTTCAAGCTTACCTTCTTTCATCATCCTCAGCCCTTGGAACTTTTGCCTAAATGTTTCATGAAACCAAGGCTGTAAGCCTCTTTGGTATTCTGTCTTTATAACGCCTGGTTTAAGACTATTATTACACCATGTTCAAGGCATAGGAGCACATACAAACAGTAAAGCTGCCTCTCCATTGTGTGGAACTTAAATTGATTTGGTACAACTGGGAGAGCACTTGTGTTAAAACACACATATTCAATGGCTCATTTGGCCCCTTTC
Organism: Hollardia meadi; assembly: GCA_037974645.1. Classification (NCBI taxonomy): domain Eukaryota; kingdom Metazoa; phylum Chordata; class Actinopteri; order Tetraodontiformes; family Triacanthodidae; genus Hollardia; species Hollardia meadi. Next base: position 7,575,471 of record JBBPCS010000023.1, read on the forward strand.
ATTGTGGAGTTTTACAGATGCAAATGAGGGTTGGTTTCCCTCCTTCTTTTTTTTCCAAATAAGTATTCTTTCTTTTCTTGAGTACATCTACTCATTTCAAAGCAGATCAAATATGTCCTTCAATATTTATATTAATTATAGACTTAGACTTTATTGTCCCCAAAGGGAAAAAACATTTCCATAGCACTATACATCAGACAACAGATAGCACACATACAATAATGACAAACAATGACAGATTACAATATGCTACTTTTATTATTTAAGGCGGTTATGGCAACAGGAATTAAGCTTTTCCCAAAGTGAGCCCTTCTGCACCTCAGTGCTCTATACCTGCCCCCGGAGGGGAGTAAAGTAAGGTGGTGACTGAGTGGGTGTGCGTGCTATTGAGGTTGCAATGTGTGCAATGGCCTTATTGTTTAGCTCTGCAAGGTCGGGAGTGGGACGACCATCGACACAGCATCTCCTCAGATAAACAATGGGTGTGACCAAACCACACATAAAAACTGTGCCTCATTACTCAAAACTCTCCCCGATAAGATAAACGTAATACTTAAATGAAATTTTTGCACCGTTGTTGTCAGCATGTGGAGACCCTCCTGAGTCCCCCTATCTCCATCAAAAAACAAAACAAAACAAAAAACAATTTTCTGTGAGATGCACAAAAGGCCTTATTTGTTTTTCTTTTCCTGCAGAGAGATGAAGCAGGCAAAGGATTTGGTTCTTTATCAAAGAATCCTGTGATGATGTGCCTCAGGAAAGTGCTGGCTGTATCTCACAGCTTCCTCTGCTGTGGATGCTTTGTAACACATTCTCTTTGATTATAAAAAAATAATGTCGGTGATATAGATGCATGTTCATCAATTTCTAATCATAAGAAACAAAGAGTCTGCTTTCTCTTTAGTGTATGTTTTCCTTAAACCTAATCTGGGGAAACTGGGAAGGGACACACTGGGTGGGTCAGTGACCCTGGAGAAAACAGCTTGCATTAATATGGTCTAATCCAATGTAATTAGTTAAATTACAGCACGCCAAGCTGCTTGTCAAAGGCTGTTGGCTTTGGCAGGCTTTGGCAAGATGGCCTGGTCCATTTGCCGGGTCTCCTCCATCTTTCTTTTTTGACAAAAATGGGATGGGCTCTTTCAGCAGTGCTACAATGTTTTCACCTTTTCTCTGACTTGTCTTCCATAACCCCGGGCTTCTAGCTTGGCTTCTTGCCTGCCTGCTAAGATGGATCAAAATGATGTGAGAATTCATAGCACGGGCTTCAGAAAGTCAGAGTAATTACATCACTGCTGCACTCCTCCTACGTGATTTTTATGGGAGAGAGTCAGATGCACACTAACTAGCGCTGCTAAGATCCACAGACATGGTTAAGACACTTCCTCGTGTGGTAGGATTAGCATTCGTAAAAAGATTTAAACTATATAATTACATGAGGATAAAGTACAAATTATCTAGTGCACTCAACAGCCAGATTATCATCCCCTGCAAACCCTGTGCAGCCCCAAGGGGTGAGCCTGGATGACAAAAGGCCCTCATTAGCATAAATTTACAAGTGCTCTCGTTCGTAGAAGCCGATAAGAACCTGTTCCACCTTTGCTTTGGCCCTGAATGGCTTGTTGTGCTTTTGGCAATGACAGATAAGTCAGGCTAATTCCACTTTATGCCTGAAAAAATGATGCTCCAGATTCTGGCTGCATCCCGAAGGTGTCACCCATGATAATCCTCAAAGAGCGTCCAGCAGAAAGGGGGCTGTGTGTTTTCCAGATGATATACTGCAAATGACAGAAAGAATTATACGAAGGAGGACAAATCTGTAACATATTATTAAGCAATTCCCGGTGAATAACAGGGATAAAAGGATAATGGATGAGGGTGTCGTTATTACCTTGGTGCTGAGGGAAACGGCAAAGCAAAGGTAGAGAGACAAGATTAATTGAGGACGAGCGAGGCGCTCATTGCTCATCAGGCCCTCTCGTCTAACCACTTGCTCTTTCTGTCCCTCCGCTCCTCTGTCTCTCTGCCTCTCCATCCTTGTCTCGTTCTTTCTCTTCTTCTCTGTCTTGCTCTGAGCCCCTATCCCTCCCACACAACACCAAAAAAAAAAAAAAAGAAGAAGAAATGTTGGATTTAAAGCGATCAGCTTGGCACTCTCAGTGGCAGCCAGAGGAAGCTGGTACCCAGGCCATGAAGATTTCAGTCATCTTAAGGCTGACAAGTCTCTGAAAAAGTCCCATTAGGAAAAGCTTGCAGAAAAGACCCCATACCAAATGAGTGCATCTCTTCTCTCAAGCTCCTTAGCGACGGCATCCTCAAGCTGTTTATCTGGATGATGTGCTCGCTAAGTGTGTTCGTGTTTGTGTGTGAATGTGGCTATGGGTGGGTCAGCATGTTCAAACTGTTTTTTGTGTCTATTTCTTTACTCATTAGGAATAATTTACTTGCAAGACATAATTAAGTTACTGAATTCTGACGTAACTCGATAGATATTAGTTACACTGCTCCAACGGTTCGGTCATATTAGCTTGAAAGCTAATTTGCACCACTTGTCACCTTTAAAAGAAGTGCATATGTTTGTGAAAACACAGAGAAAACTAACAAAGAGAACCACAACGAGTCCAAATAATCTGTAACCAAACTGCAGGTGGTTGGTTAATAAAAGGTGAAGTACATTTAATAGCTGTGATTTTAGTGGTGATGACCTCAAATTAATAGTTGGATATTTGAGGTTCACTCTGCCGAATGATGTGTGTGCAGTTTTTTTCCACTAGAAGGCTGTTTTCACATTCATCAGCAGAAAGTGGAAATTTTCTTTGTACTCATTGAAAATCTGACTTTAAGGGATGGTGCCTATGAGCATAATTTGTGACATCACAACTAGCATGGAAGTCAATTCAACTTGACACTTTAACTTAAAGGGAAATTATAAACCTGGGCCCTATGTTTACTCATTCTGGAGACCTTAAGTTTTGGAATTGGTCCAGTAGATCGCTTCAGCCGGCTGCTGCGACACTGCTGCAATGGCGGCACCGTAATCCTTTGGCGCAACTCGGACCGTCGAAGTGACATCTACTAAAAATGCTCGTCTTAGCCACTGACAGGCTGAGATTGTTACTCTAAGTGTCCGACAACATTACTTTAGTATTTCAGAGCGAGATTTCTCCTTGAGAGACACTTGTGTTTCTGGTTAAACAAAAAGGACAAAATCTCTGTAGGGATCCTTTCCGTAATGTTGTCAGAAAGAGTAACAATCTCAACCTGCGAGTGGCAAAAACTAGCACTTTTAGTGGAGGCAACTTTGACGGTCTGAGTTGCCCCATGGCATTACATTGCAGCCACTGCAGCCATGTCAAGGCTGCTGTCTGAGGCAATGAACTGGATCAGCTCCAAAACTTTTGGTAAGTGTGAATCATTTACACGGAATTCCCCTTTAAAGCTGCCAGTGCACATGCATGAAGGCAGAGGTGTGAAAATGCTCTTATATCAGCACAGGCATCCCGCTACATGTGAAGTCTACAAAAGATGGTTGTGTGTGAATGTGTGAGTAATTGTGAGTCTGTGTATTACATCAGGAAATGTATAAAATGTGGCATGTCATATGTTGATTGTAAGAAAACATTATTAAATATGTATTTTCACTTCTATATACCGCACTGTGAATATCAGGAAATGCATGAAGCCAAACTTTGTGTATCATCATTGTAGGTAACCACAAGTCTAAGTCACTGTTTGGATTTTTATTCACTGCATTTCTCAAGGCTTTATATTTTAACACAGGCATTTAAAGGATGTTGAAAGACTTTGACTCTTTTAGAAGAAATTGCATACGAGGAAAACGGCTCCTCCCACCTGTCCCACCATGGCAGCGTCGGAGACAGCGCTGCAGGGCCTGCTAATGTGCGTGAAATACCATCCCTGACATAAATGTTATTGACAAACTTGGCTGGACATTTGGGGCAGTGAACTGCCAGCATATTTAATGCATATTCATCTCCTTTATCCCACTGGTCTTGCCAGAGCACCCAAGCTGTGTCATCTTGCCACACTCCAGCTACCACCCAAATGTATAGTGACACTGATTATGCAAATCTGTATCTTGTTTTCCCCCCAATACCTGCATTAGGAGCCTGCTACTTTATTGAGGTTGAGATATGGGTCTCGCAGAGAGGAACCCAGTGGAATGCTGATTGGGTTTTTTTTTTTTTTTAAATAATCTGTAGGAATCTTAAATTTTTGTATTTTTACACTTCAAAACAGTTGTCACATTAAAGGGGGGATCGGATGAGAAACACGCGTTGATGCTCAGGCATACGTTATAAATCTTTGCAGGATGTAAAAGGGATTAAAACTGAAATAAAAGTGTGGATTCCGGCACGTTGTGGCCAGACAACTAAGATTTCTTCCTCTGCGTGACTTCACTTCACAATATATTGGTTTAATTTCACCTGGGGACACCTGAGTCATTAGTACAAAGTAGAATATATACACTGTGTTTATTCAAATTTTTTCAATTTAAAGGGATCTCAATTGACAAAAAGTACTGTCCTCCCTTTCTCCTATTGGTCACTCATAGTTTCTATTTTAAAAAATTCAACAGCACCATCTCTTTCCATAAACAATGTCCCTGTTATTATGTTTCTGAAAAGTGCCATTATGTCTTCTTCTTTTCTTTTTCTTTTTTTTTTTTTTGAGCAAAAATAAACAAAATTTCATTGCATTCACCTCCGTTGTGTTCGGACAGAAGCAGAAATCTCAGAGGGTAGAAATCACATGGGGTAAATGAGAACAATGTAATTCTTATGTGTTTTATTTTCAACAGATCTAGGTATAAATATATTTTTTTCCTGGCCAAGTCTACCACACTGTCTATGTCTGACGATGCTCTCCCACTTAGCTGAGAGCTGCTCTCTGCTCTCACTGTTACCAGGTTTTATGCTTTCCTCTTTGCCTTCTCCGCCTGCTCAACCTCTTCACAGATTTGGCCCATATTGCCTGGGGTCAGCCATTGAATACAGTATATGCAGTGTGTGCTGATCCTCCAAATTGCCATGTGTGAAATCCATCCCACTTGCTCCTGGGGGAGTAGTCATATCACTCAAAATGAAACTGCCCCTCGTATCCTCCCCTTATTCTTCCACTTTGCTGTTCTCTCTGGCCGCCTGGGAACATGCAGTTGTGAGGCTTTGTGGTGGAAGCCTATTAGACAAATCTTCGAAGAATGCAGCGGAGGTGCTGTGATACCAGGTTGTCAAAGAGTGTTCCACAGTTTCATATAAATATATCAGTCATGCTGGCTTGGAGCTCACACTGAATTCTATTTTTTTTTTCCTGTTTTGGTATAAATGCAGTGCAGGGGGATTGTATTGATCCGTATGGGAGAAAATGGCATCAGGTTCCAGAGAGAATGCTTCGTTAGATTTATTAATATTGTCTGTCATAGTGTCTCAGCCAATGTGGGGTTAAAGTTATTGGAAAGTCGGATAGGATTAGAATCTATTTTCATGCATGAAGTGGCTTCCTAACACTTTCAAGTATGGCGCACTCCATTTGAGCATCTGCACGTTATTGTATGTGAGTTTCAGCCTAAACACCACTGTCACCTGTGCCTCTCCTCATCTCATCTGCCACAATATTTTTCTGTTTTCCAGCTGTGATGTTCTACAGGCAGAATGCAGCCTCCCCTCTGTCAAATCGGGGAAAGATGAGAAGGGGGATAAAGAGAAGAGAGGACAGAGATGTTAAATTGCATTATGGCTGTTATGCTGTAGCAAGATATCTCCCTGCAGCTGGCTGAGCAGCGCATGCGCCTGTGGCTCCTAATGAGCCTGCATGGAGGGACCTGTGTGGAAACAAAAGGCTGTGCTTGTCGGCCATACCAGACCCCTCCACCCGTCCCCTCTCTGCTCCCCCAGCCCTGAGCGTGACAGACCAAGAGCAGAGCGCCGGTCCCTTCCTGGTGGCGTGATTAGATTGGGGCCGAAGTCTCCAGCTGGCAGGCCTGTCTGTGACTGGAGGCGGCGGTCCCCAGCGCTTGTCACTGGCTGACACCTCTGACAGGCAGGGGACAGCTTCAGCAGACAGGTTCATTAAATGGCATTTTTTACAGCTGGGCCTCCAAAAATGAGGGCTGGGCTTTGTCAAATCTCCAAGTCTACAGGGGCCCCTGCGTGTTGGTTTAGACCAAAGCTTTGTTGTTATGACAAATTTTTTGATCTGGGCTGTTTGAAATCAGCTTTTTTTTCCTCCTCTTTAGCCTCTCTTTTGTTGACAGCTAGCCCTTTGGCCTGCGCTTTGTCATGGCAACAAAAATGTACACTCTAGCTGGGTAACAAGAAACCGCCAGTGCTGAAATATCACTGTGCTGAAAACCAGTTAGGAGTGTTCATATTATAGTTGTTTTTATATATTTTAAACTAATGTAAACTGCATTTTTTTGTGACTCGCCGGGTTGTCTGTTGCAGTTGGTTTTAATAATACATGATATAACAAATGGGGAATTCAGGTGGCAAATTGATGGCACTGTAAAAATAAAATAGTAAAATAATATATATAATAAATTAAGACTTTAATGACAATGACAAACAAAAGTCTTTATCCAAATAACTAAATATGTATTCAAATAACAGCTTGCTAATCCCTTGATGCGGTACGCTGTTGTAGCCTGCATCTACAACTTGCCTTTCAGCATTGCACTCAGAAGACTACTTCCACAACTGGCACATCTGGCTGCAGAGCAGGAGGGGGATAAAAGCTACCCTGCCTCTGACTGAGCCGCTGCTGGCCCTCAACAGTGCGCCCGCAGCTCCACAGCCGTCCCTCCATCTCACCTCCCTTCCTCTCCGCTCCCCCTCCAGTCAGCTCTGCTGCCTCCTCTGGGCCGTGCTGTCTCTATGACAACTGTTTGAGTTGGGGGGTTGCAGAGGTGTCAGGCAGGGGGCATTACTGGGAGGAGAGCTCCAGAGATGCTGCACTGCACATCCAGCATCTCCACCTAATCCAATTTTAATTGAACTCTAGAGATTTTGGATGTGGCACGGAGGTCGGGCATGAGCTATTCCGGGGAGAAATTAAGGCAGCCCGACTAGCGCTGCACTCTTCCAGCCTGTCACTATTTTAAATGAGCATTAGCATCAGACCTAACCCAGCTGAACATCTCACTCTGGCGTCCCGCTCCACCTCAAACCCCCCCCCCCCCCCACACACACACACATACAGTATATTCTTCATGTATCATTCTGCCTGTCTCCGGTCTGTCAGTGG